>JAJOZX010011920.1:0-117205 GCA_023014485.1 Bathynomus jamesi | reverse complement strand
GGTCCTTAGCTCAGTATAACGAGAACAATATTAGCTCCATTACTTTCATAATCATGCTAACTGATATACGAGTAGATAAGGAAGTTACAGTGACAGCACGGTAACATCCTCTGCTGATGACACAAAAATTAGTAGAAAAGATAAGAAACCCAGAGAATACACAGTAGTCCAGGATCTCTATAAACACACATGAATAGAATGTACAATTGTTTTGAGGCAATACTATGAAATTTAGCACTGAGAAATTTCAACAACAAGGTACGAAAAGGAAGGACCCAAAATCCATGGAATACTATGTCCCAAATGGACAGGAAATTCAATGAGACACTTTTAAGATCTTTTTTTTTTTTTTTAAACAAATTTCATGAGTTTTAATGACTGATAACGCGAAATTTGAAATACAAAATAAGATAGCAGTAAACAGAGCAAAAAGAATAAACTGGACAGATATTGAGAACCTTTAAAAGAAGGGATAGGAATATAATGATTCCTCTGTTGAAAACACTAATCATACCCAAGTTGGTGTATTTCTCGGTCTAACATCCCTACATAAAATAGAAGACATTAGTCAACCAAAAGGGATTCAGAGAAGCTTCACAGCCAAGATCAATGGATGCAAAGAACTAATTACTGGGAAAGGTTACGTGAATTAAATTTATATTCACCAGTAAGAGGAAAAGAGAGTTATACCATTATTTGCACTTCTGCTGAAGTCAGTTTGTCTCTTTTAATGTTAAAACGTTACGTGAAATACTTGAAAGGTTAAAGGGGAAAAATAATTATATATACAGGGTGGCGCAAAAGTCGCGCTTCATAGGAATTTTCAGTGTTGACTACAAGATATATTTTTTCTTTTAGGTAGGGAATGGCTGCGAAATTAACAATAGACGAGAGGGTGAGCTTGGTTTTTAATGTATGGAATACCAGGTACTACAAATCGATGAATCGGTACAGAATTTAATCTGTACGATCATCGATTTGTAGTACACCTGGTATTCCATACATTAAAACCAAGCTCACCCTCTCGTCTATTATTAATTTCGCAGCCATCCCCTACCTAAAAGAAAAAAATAATATTATAATCAGCACAGAGAAGAGAGAGAGAGAGAGAGAGAGAGAGAGAGAGAGAGAGAGAGAGAGAGAGAGAGAGCATTAGCATTATTTATACTTGAAAAATAATGGAGGAACCAGTCCCTAATCTTACTTTGAACCCTGTAACCATTCAAACAGCAGTGAAAAGTAGGAAAGGAAGAATGTATCGTGTTCCCAAATTAAAGAGAGAGACAGGGAACATCCTTAATCCTGAAGGAAAATAGTTTTGTTGTGAGAGGACCAAGACTGTTCAACCAGATGCCTGGCTCAGAACATTTCCAGATGAGACTGGAGTACCTAGCTGTGTGAAGTGGAAAGCACAAGAAACCACCTCTTTACTTCACCCGGCCAACTCAAGAGGAGGGGCAACAAACCTGACATCCGTGAAATGAAGAATCACCGCACAGAACATTTGAAAGGTTATAAAACCTATACATCTCAGTCTATACAAAATTCAGTTGTTTGAATAATGTCGTCTATTAACTTAATTTTTTGTTACATATTTACAAAAAAAAAAAATATCAGTATTTCAAGTAAATTCTGTCTTGAATTTATTACAGTTCGCAGAATCAATTTTCAATTGATACCAAGAAGATTTGAACATTACCTTTGCTGATTTGGCCTGAGAAAAATGCTGTTAAATTCATAACGAGTCACAATTCGTGTACGTTACCAAATAGATTCCTAATTTACGTAGACTGCAAATGGGCGGGAAACTGGAAATATCCTTAGAGAAACGAGGTCAGATGGAAATCCTTATAAAGTAATGTTATAGTCAAAAGGCAGGGAGCCTCCCACGACCGACTTCAAATATCTCACTCAGCTTTACGCAAGACCAAGAAGGATTTTCGAAGATGGAGAGTAAATTCAAAAGCAAGATCCGAGACAGGCCACGAATAACGATTCGGCGGAGTGATAATACCATCAATCGAATGGCAAAGGTCAAAGTGTCAAGGTGTAGAAGGAGCCCATTTAGTCAGTAGAAAATCATTCGACTGAAGTTCAGAATGAAAGTAATTTAGTCTTAACAAAGAGCAGAACTACTAGAGGGCCGTCAAGACTGATTCACCGACAGAACACACACACACACACACACACACACACACACACAAAATAAACAGTCCGTTTCCTGAACTTACATTTAAGAAGTGAGGAATAAAATTAATGTGATAAACTTGTTCAAAATTAAAAAAAAGAAAAAGCGTATCTTCAATTTTCAAGTTTTTTCACTAGCTACCATTTAGGAAAGCTTTATAAATATGCAACAATTAGAATAATACTATAGCAACTTGATTTACTTTACTCCTGACCATGTATTTGCTGAAAAAGAAATCCCGAGTCCATATTATCCGAAACATTTTTGCTTAAATGCGTACAAAAGAAAAATGACTGAGTTTGTTCATTGACGATAGCCAGATTATCCAATTTGGGCAGGATCATCCGTACGTCAGCCATTCACCCATCAACGGTATGCAGCATGCAGGAGAGCGGATTTTCTGGTTCCAACAAGATAACGCACCTTGCCACACACGTGAAAGAATGGTTTATTAAAAAATATTGACATTTCAATTCTAGAATGGTCTGGTAGCTCTCTAAACCTCAACCACTGAGAACCTGTGGAAATTTCTGAATATGAAAGTTTCTGAACTCTGAAAAAAAAAAGTCTGGATCCAACAAAGATCTTTGTTCTGTATAAAGAATAGTTTAAATATCAGAAATGGCCCTGAAATTGCGCCAAAACCTTGTCAAATCCATACCCAACAGGGCTAAAATAATCATCGATGCCAAGAAAGGACCCACTAGATATTTGATGCCATGGTAAAAAATAATTTTTTAAAAGGAGAGTTTTTTATATATTCCACTCTACAGTATGTGTGTCAGTGAATAAATAAATATTTTCAGGGGAATTCATTATACAAGGTTCCAAAAGTCCGGCCCTATAATGTACTAAATTATCTTAGCCTTTGGGGCAGCACTTCTGATATACCCTGTACATTACACTTAAAATAGTCGTATTTCTAGTATACAAAAATTATATTTAGTTTAGAATGAAATATTCGTAACCTTATAGAATACTACTTAAAATATTTGTACTTTTAACCTAAAACAATATATTAGTTATTCTAATCCTTTATTTCAAAGAAAACTTTTAACTGAATAATTTGCCTTCAATGTTTATCAAAATACAGGGTGGACCATAAGTCACTACTGGAAAATAAAATCATGCCATGCACTTCAGTAAAGCGACTTATGGCCCACCCTGTACATAGGTCTTAAAAAAAAAAAAATTGTATAATGAGGGTGAAAATACCTTTTTGGAAAGTCATATGGCAATTTCAGAAATATTTTGGTGTGTTGGTTAGATGAAAATTAAAATATCTTTGGTTCAAAATACTTTTATTTTGCATGCAAATTCCTTTGCGGGCAACTTCTGAAATTTGACTGAAATGATTTCCATAATAGCTACGAATATGTAAAACAGGTTTTTTTTTATGTTAATTTTAGTTCTTGACTTTCTTTAATCGTTTTTATAATTTTTTTTTAAACCGTAAATGTCGAAAAAAAAAATATCATGAATCAAATTCTTAGCGTCCGTAGCTCAGTGGATAACAGTTTCCTTATAAGCGAAGTTGAAGATACTGGGATCGGGGGTTTGAATCCTGATGATGCTGGTAATAATAATAACAGGATTTAGCGTGATGTGCCATATCAATTGTCTTAAGCGCTCTGCCAGTTTCTGGCTCTTGTGTCTGATTAATATTCACTAATTAAGTGAACGATTGTCAGTTATTTTTATCTCCCGTACGTGAAATTTACATTTCTGCAGATGAGTTACCGTGAGTATAAGGGGTATTGCAAAAGTCTTAGGTTTTTTTTAGGATTTCTTTTTACCGCATTGATAAACAGCTATATTTTTCGAAAGAAAACGTAAATTTAGCATAGTTTGCCCAAATGTAAAACTGGAAAATCCGGTTTGTTAGTTACAACATCGCATTTATATTTTTATCATTACAACATATCGTTGCCTCGAGAGTTTTCACGGTGTCCGAGGGAGTTAAATCTCCTATTGCAAGCACTGCATTCGCTTTCTGTAAAAATCCTGAAATAGTCACCACTACCTTTGCAGCACCACATATATATATATATATATATATATATATATATATATATATATATATATACCATGGTGTAATGGTATCGCGTCTGACCGGCAATCGGAAGATCCCGGGTTCGATTCCCAGGTGGTTACCTCATTTTTTCATTTGTTCCGTTCTCTCTCTCTCGTCTTGCGCGGAATATCTCCTATACAAGCGTCGTTTCTTTACGTTATTTATACTGCGTGTCTTTGCAGTTGAAGGTAATATATATATATAAAATGTAAAGAACGACGCTTGTATAGAAGAACGTTCCGCACAGATGAGGAGGGAAAACGAACAAATGAAAAATGAGGTAACCACCCGGGAATCGAACCCGGGATCTTCCGATTGCCGGTCAGATATGCTATCCACTACACCAGTGGTCGGGGAACGGGTAAATTACCCCAAATGGGGTAAATTTAAAATTTTTTGGGGTAATGCGTGCGGTAGAGAGACACTTCCCTCAGAGCCTCAGTCGTGTGTATGGTATCATGAAACGAAGAGGTGCTTTTAGTGCTTGACACTTTGTGCTGATATTTTTTTTCATATATTTTTATTTTATTTTGTTACATAAATGTGGCGTTATTCTAAATTTTAGAATATTACGAATTTACGTCCTGATTTTGATGATGTATCAAAAATGAAACAGCATCATTTTTCCAAAACCTGAAGTGGAGATGTTTTGAATGAAATTCTTCAGTTCTTAATCCTTTTTACTAATTTTGTTTGTGTGCTATTCTTATGCCAGCATGTGTGGCTTTTTTTATTTCTCCATAATAATGGATCCAATAAACATTTTTTGAATTTGAATTTTTTGTATACGATATGCAACAATTTTAAGAGCAATTGGCTTGTTTTTGTTTACTTTGAAGTCGGGGGGTAATTTCATTTTACTCAAATAGATTTTGGGTAATACCCAAAAAAGTTCCCCGACCCTTGCACTACACCAGTGGTCGGGGAACAGGGGTAAATTACCCAAATGGGGTAAATTTAAAACTTTTGGGGGTAATGCGTGCGGTATGAGAAACACTTTGTGCTGATATTTTTTTCGTATATTTTTATTTTATTTTGTTACATAAATGTGGCGTTATCCTAAATTTTAGAATATTACGAATTTACGTCCTGATTACGTCCTCAAATATATTTTGGGGTAATACCCAAAAAAGTTCGCCGACCACTGCACTACACCATGGGCCTCGATTGATCAGAAGTCGTAATTCGTTTTCCCTCCTCATCTTGTGCGGAACGTTCTTCTATACAAGCGTCGTTCTTTACATTAATTATACTGTGTTCTTTGCAGTTAAAAAAAAAATATATATATATATATATTAAAATAAAAATAACATTGTCAAATAAACCGAATGAAATGGATAAATGAAAACAAAGTAACTACATTAGCTTTTTGTTAATTAATGAACGTCAGCAAAGCTAATTAATAAGCATTATGAAATTATTAAAAATGACGTCCATAAAATATATTATGATGCGATAATTGAAAGTGTATCGTTACATTAAGTGAAACTAATGTAATATTGTATGTTGTGGCGCTGCCTGTGCCGAGTTTCGTGTTTTGAATTTGGCGTTTCAATTTAACTCGTGTCTTGTGTGTATGTTGTGTTTCGTTAAAACCTTACCTAACTCGAAGTTGCTTTAGCATTTTCATAAAACTGGAGAGAATCCATTCCAAGAGTCGCATCTGCAAGTGGGGAAATATAAAATACATTAAGAATATTTGGTTGTCAAATGTTCCAAACCAATTTTAGTAAAATGAGCAATTATTCGAAAACGTTTTGCAAAAACGTTTTTGCAAAAAAACTGTCTCCTTTTAAGAAGCGGGTTTTTTGTATTTTCTGCTTATATATATATATATATATATATATATATATATATATATATATATACGAGGGTAATTCAATAAGTATCCGCACTTTTTATTTTCACAATTTTATTTTCACATCTGATAGATTATAAACACATCACTTCTCAACATAGTCTCCCTGTTTCTCAATACACTTAGTCCAGCGATCTACAAGCTTCCTAATGCCATCACAAACGAATGTTTTTGGCTGTGTGCGTAGCCAGTCATGCACCGCCTCCTTCCGGTCATCATCGCCTTGGAATCGCTGACCTCTCAAAGCGTCTTTTAGTGGTCCAAACAGGTAAAAATCGAAGGTAACAGGTCTGGACTGTAGGCTGGATGGTCGAGAACTTCACATTTAAGTTCTTGAAGGCATTTTCTAGTCTGTGCAGCGGTATGAGGACGCGCATCGCGCATTGTCGTGTAACAGAATAACACCTTCCGACGATCTCCCTCTCCGTTTTGTACGAATTGCTTGCTTTAACTCATTCCGAAGCATGTCAGAATACGATGCACTTGTTACTGTAGTTCCACGCTCTGATAATGTTCAGGGATAGGGCCTCGTGTATCCCAAAACAGTGTTAGCATAACTTTACCTGCTGACGGCTGCGCTTTGAACTTCCTTGCAACGGGAAGATGTTATTCTGTTACACAACAATGCGCGCCCTCATACCGCTGCACAGACTAGAAAATGCCTTCAAGAACTTAAATGTGAAGTTCTCGACCATCCAGCCTACAGTCCAGACCTGTCACCTTCGGATTTTTACCTGTTTGGACCACTAAAAGACGCTTTGAGAGGTCAGCGATTCCAAGGCGATGATGACCTGAAGGAGGCTTTGCATGACTGGCTACGCACACAGTCAAAAACATTCTTTTGTTATGGCATTAGGAAGCTTGTAGATCGCTGGACTAAGTGTATTGAGAAACAGGGAGACTATGTTGAGAAGTGATGTGTTTATAATCTATCAGATGTGAAAATAAAATTTGAAATAAAAAGTGCGGATACTTATTGAATTACCCTCGTATATCGTATATATGGTAAAAAATGAAAATACACAAATAAGAGCTCCTGATGCATTTTCTTATTCTTTATATGGAAGAAGTTCTCATTCCGAATTTTGAGCTGAATCCATCAATATTTAAGGATGGCGCAAGTTTGAAGAAATTTACCACCCCATTAGCCCATAATGTATAATGATACTTAAGTCTTCGATTTGTGCCACCTCTAAATATGCACCAATCGATCTATTTTTTATTTACAACATCGTTAGTTGTAGTGGAATATGGGCAAATGTCATGAGAAATATACTTTTTAGTTTCATTTTCATTTTTTTTTTGGACCACTCCAATACACAGTGTATATATACACACACACATATATGATGAATAAAACCACGAAGGAAAGGAAACACATTAGACGAAAGCGCTTGAGCACCATTCTGTGTTTCCTTTCCTTCGTGGTTTTATTCATCATAAATATTTTTCACGTTACTTTCGTGAAATAATTTTCATATATATATATATATATATATATATATATATATATATATATATATTGTGTGTGTGTGTGTGAATCTCCTTTCATGCTCATTTAACCAGGATCAGATGTAGTTTGTTTTAAACAGTTAAAAGAATTAAAGAATAAAGTGCTAAGACCCCTGAATATCTAATAAAATTATAACAGACAGCATTGTTCCTGTAGATTTTAAAATAGCGAATATGACCCCAATTTTTTTTTAAAAAAGCAGATAAAAATCTACCAGGTAATTGCAGGACGATTACTTTAAACTCTAATAATTTGCCTATTATTGACGTTATCATTAGACATCATATATAATATACCATTTAGAGAGTCATAATCTTATACAAAAATAGTAAACATAGTTTCTGTCGTAAGAGATCTTGTGTAATTAATTTGCTCGAGATTTTCACCAATGTAGTTGTGTATACGGTTCGTATAGGGTGGTTGACGTAATGCACCTAGATTTTCGAAAGGCGTTCAACACCATGCCTTATAAACGACCAAACAAAAACGTTAAATCGCACGGTATAAGCGTTGAAGTCGTCAAGTGGGATGGAGAACTGACTCACCGGAAGAAAACATAACATAGTAGTAATTAACGGCGCATAATCAGGCCAGGATGAATGTTATTAGCGGGGTTCCGCAAGGGTCAGTATTAGGTCCTATTTTGTTCATTATACAGGAGATTGACAAAAGTAAACACCTTTGTTTTCTTCCAAACATTTTTTGATTTTATTATAAAAGTCAATAAATAATAAATAATTAAATTAATATATTTAAAACCGTGTTCCTTTCCTTTTCGTATTTTTTGATTCAGTAAATTTGCTATTATTTAATGATTTTTATAATTAAATACAAAATTTTTGGAAAAAACAAAACGAAGGTTTCTGTTTACTTTTGTCAACCTCCTGTTTATACAAACAACCTTGACACGGACCTTGTAAGTAAAATCTTGAAAATCGCCGACTACAGTAAAACGGGAGAGAAATCGCTTAGCATTCAGGATGGAGAAAAAATTCAAAACAATTCAAATAAGGAGAGAATAGAATAAAAATAAAATAAAATAAAATAAAATATAAGGTAGAGCAGATAAATATAATATTTTACACTTTGGGTCGTACAGTTTAGAGTTAAAAATACAAAATGTGTGGGATGGAGTTGAGCGTAGTATTACCGAAAGAAAGATTTAGGACTGTCGTGCATGATTTTGCATAATGCAGAAATACCCCCCATCAGGACTCTTGAAATTTAGCACGCTTGAGTAGGAGGTGCGGTCGCTGATCTACTACGCTATACGACAAAGTAAATGTTAGTACAACTTGGCGCATATTTAAACACTCGAGGGAACTCATAACGCTTTCGTTTACAGAGGTGTTTTTCGTGCTAACCCCCCTGCGCTCAAATCTCTGGTGTAAGACTGGTGTCCCATAGATGAAAATGATTTTGCATAATGCAAAATCATGCGTGTTCATGCGCGCTATTACATCTGTGGAAGCGCCAGGTTATGTTACCTTTACCTTGTCGTAACATACTGTAGTAGTCAACGCCCTCGCCTTCTACTGAAGAGGTCCTAGGTTCAAATTCTGGTGTGTATATATATATATATATATATATATATATATATATATATATATATATAAGCTATAAATTATGTATTAAAATTGTTACCTGAAGAAGCTTATAAACGTTTAAAACAAGATACATTTGTTGAAAAGTTAAAATTCTATAATCAATACGAAACCAAAATTAGAATATAAAATAAGCTTGCCGATATTAACGGTGACAAAAAGAGAGAAACCCTAAACTCGCTTCACAGTAATTGAAAAGGCAAACTTATCGGAAATAGAAAGATTAGCGAAGAGATTAAAGTATAAAATAATGTAGGAATCAATCAGGTACAATTTAACGTCACAAGCTAGTGTCTGTAGCTCAATGAAAGACTGTTTCCCTTCTCTTCCGCGAAGAGACTGAGGTTGGGAGCTCGAATCCCGAGGAAACTGGTAATAATAATCCAGTCGTTAGCGCAGTGGGTCGCGTTCGACTGGTCTGAGCGCTGTGCCAGTTTCTGGCCCTACTGATTATATTATTATGGTTAAGATGAACTGTTGCTTGTCAGAGTGCACTTGGTTGCTTGATTGATAAAATTTGCTGGAGACTATTTAGGTTATGGAAAGAAGCGTATTGATTCATACCTCTTTTCTGTGAGGTAAATCATATTTATTTACTTTTACAACTACTGAAAACTTAAATTTAGGTTCAATTGAATGGTCGAAGTGGTAAGATTGAGCACGTAATGCTATTATTAGTACCTCTTAATTGCTAATGTCTCCATGTTCATCGATTCGAACTTGACGTTGGCATGAAATAAAGCCAATATACGATGATGTACAATCATCACAAGTATACTTATAAACGATTAACGAACATCATGAACTTGAAATGTTGTCCTTAAATTTATATTTATTTAGTTTGAGGGGCAAATTTTTTTAAAAATAAGTATTATTACTCGTAAATTTGTTATTTATTCCTTGTTAAAATTATTTTGATATTTATTTTACAAATAACTACAATGTTTTTATTTCTTTCAGAGAATTAGATGTTAAATTTTCGTTCCAAAATGAAAATATATTTAACGTTAATTTGCGGACAGAACTTAATTAATTAATTTATATTATTATTTTTTGAACAGGAGAGACTAATAAACATAATAGGGGTATTTACCCCTGAAATATATAAAAAAAAAAAAAAAAAAAAAAACAATTTCCTTGCCTTTCTTATAGCTAAAACTTATAGGCACCAACAATGACAATCATATCGTAACTTCAGATATAATCTTAGGATCACCTGAAGATCAGGGCCCCCATATATTCTTGTTTTTTGCTTTACAGTACGGTACCAAATATAATAATAAATTAAATTGAATGCCCGATTAGGTCAACTGTACGCCCTTGACGATTGGTTAGGTTAAGTCGTGATATTTTCGTTAGTTTTAACGAAGATATCTTATTCCTTCTAGTGTAAATCTTTCGTATGAGATTTCGGATCACCTGAAGATCAGGGCCCCCAGCCTTCTTTAGTTAACTTTATAAGGCTAACTAACGAAAATATCACGACCTAACCTAACCAATCGTTAAGGGCGTACAGTTGACCTAACGATTGGTTAGGTTGGGGTCGTGATATTTTTAGTTAGTTAGTCTTATAAAGCTAACTAAAGAAGGCTGGGGGGCCCTGATTTTCAGGTGAACCGAGATTAAAATTTCTTAACAATATTTATTGGGAAATGATTTCCATCCAACCTGATAATCCGTAACTAAATCATTTAATTTAAAATTTTCCAATAAAACTAGTCACCTTAATTAACTACAGTATAGAAGAAAATAGTTTATTTTAAACTATATACAGGGTGTCCCATAAACCCCTTTACCCTCATCCTACTCTAGTAGTTAAAATGTCCAGAGGTAAAGAGGCTTCTTTAATCCTCCCATATAATTTTTAACTTTGTTGCTCATTCGAGTCAATTAATAACTTAATACGAATTAGTTTGAACAGCTTACTAATGCAGTGGTAACTCTATATATGTACTTATTTTAGTCTTAATTTTATCTTTGTTAATTCGCTGAGGACGAAAGTTATACATACAGGGTGGACCATAAGTCGCTTTACCTTCGTATTATAACGAAACTCACTTCGGTAAAGCGACTTATGGCCCACCATATATATATACCTTTGGTACACACCTTTGGTTAGCTTCCGCCCGAATTGTTCATTCTGACGAAGGTCAAGCTTTTCACTCCACCTTAGATCTACAGTTTAACGTGGAATCCGAACCACGTCCCATCAGCAGCCCAGCGTCTTAACCACTAGGCCACCTAGGGTACCCATTTATCTACCAACCACTTTCTTTATTGTGTGGAAGGATGAACAGCTGGGTTTTGCTGCGCGCCGGCTGCCGTCGGGTCTCGAACCCGTAGCCGATGGATTCGTAGTCAGCGACGCTAACCACTACACCACCGAGGCGCATATATATATATATATATATATATATATATATATATATATATATATATAGGGTGGTCTAAAATTACTGAATAAATTTTTAAATGTCTGTCGATCAGTAATCGGACGTTGTGAACAATGTGTTCAAATTGAAGGAAGACACTTTGAACACACAAAAATAAACAATTATTGTTGTTTTTCTTATTGTTATTGTATTTGAAATAAAATTGTTAAATATCGCATAATTTTTGTTAAAATATTGCGTTCATATAAAAGTTTACTGCGGAATTTTTTAATACAAAAATTTACTTGGTAATTTTAGAAAACAAAAGTTTATTAGGTAATTTTAGAACACCCTGTATATTTGGTTTGTTGGTTGATGAGGTTGTTTAACCGCCTTGGCAACATCTAAGGTCATATGAAGGAGGGAACCTACAGCTTTACGTCTGATTCGAACCACGGGTCGCTACGTAATCTGGAAGACGTTCTTCCATCCAACTAGACCGCGCCATGCATAGCTGGTATTCGGGAGAAAAATTGGTCGCACTGCTATTTTGTAATCCGAAGATCAGCGTCATGTCGTTTATATATATATATATATATATATATATATATATATATATATATATACATATATATACATACAGGGTGTTTCACAACCGGTCTGCCATACTTTAGTGATATCGAGTAAAAAAGTTAATACAACATAGGTGCTATTTCCGACAGCTGCAGAGCTACGGACGTTTTAAGACGTGCAAACAACAAATCCCTTCTTGTGTGTAATTCGATAGAGGGTAGCACTGGTGGTAGTTTCAGTTAACGAAGTTAACAGTACTAATCCTCAGTTTTTTTCTTTCAGTTGGTTCTGATCTGTGGTATGAGACACTACAGTGTGTTATGCTAAGGTGAACAAACAAAATGAATTAACAGTTCACACCCGCTGAATACGTTGATATCCATTTCATTTATGGAGTCTGTGATGGTAACAGCAGAGCGGCAGTTGAGGAATATCGAAGACGTTTTTCGAACAGCCGAATACCGAACAGGCAAGTGTTTAGTGACACGCACCAGAGATTAAGGGAAACAGGGACAATTGTTCCACGTAATCAAGAACATGTAGCACGACGGCCCGTTGCTGTGGAGGAGCGCATACTGGACCTAGTACAATGTAGCCCAACTACCAGTGTTCGAAGGATTTCTAGACGAATTGGTGAATCCGCATCACGTGTTGGCGAACCATACATGATGAGGGTTTGTATCCTTATCATTTGCAACGTGTGCAAGCTCTTCAACCGCATGATTACGATAAACGTGTTCAATTTTGCCAGTGGATGATTATGCATCGCCAAATTCTTAATCGCATACTGTTCACTGATGAAGCACAATTCATTCGGGATGGAATTAACAATGGACGAAATTCCCACTTGTGGTCCGCCGATATTCCCTACGGTATCGTTTAAGGAAACTTTCAACAGCGATTCACGGTGAATGTTTGGTGCGGTGTAATTGGAGATCAGCTGATTGGACCGTTCATTTTGGAACAATGATTAAACTGCTGGGTAATTATGTCGCAAATGACATGGCCTGAAGTTGAAATATAACCTTCATTTCTTGTGCAAATGAACAGAAACACGTGTTTGGGTCATGCAATGACAACTGTATTTCTGTTCATTTGCACAAGAAATGAAGGTCATATTCGAACAAAGCACATCAAAATACACTTAAAATGTATTTTTGACTACATTTTATACAATACTGTAAAGCATAACCTAACATGTTCAATGTTCATGTTACGAGATCTCGTAAACGACGCATTACCATAGGAAACGTGCATTAACCAGAAAAGTTTGTTCTCCTCATTTTCGTTTAAACTAACGAAAATATCAAGACTTAACCTAACCAATCATCAAGGGCATTCAGTTGACTTAACCGGGCATTCAATTAATCATTTAATTAATCATCTAGGGCACATGACGAATCAAGTTCTCAAAGTCGAAGCCACACGAAGGGCACGTCATAATTCTATCACAAACACCACCAAACTGAATCCGATTAGAAAAAAAAAAATAGCCAGAACAGAAACCAACAAACTAATTAAGTCGCAGAGTAACATGACGTCATACCACCCCCGACTACAAATACACTAAATATATATATATTTATATTATTATTATTATTTTCTACAATAGTTTGCACAAAAAAATGAGTGACAAATTTGAATAAAGCGACTAAAACTACCTCATAAAAAGTTATTTTGATTTACAGGTCCAGCCCATGTCATTTAAAACATATTAACCAACTGCTGATATTTATCTGAACTTCCTGACGCACCAATTGCCGCTTTTGATGGAGACAAAGCGCAGGATGTTCTTTCAACACGATGGGGCGCTACCACATTTTGGTCGTCATGTTACGGATTACTTGAAGCAGCGGTACGAGAATCGTTGGATTGGTCGTGCTGGTCCAATATCGTGGCCCCCTGGGTCTCCGGACCTAACCCCGTTAGATTTCTTTTTATGGGGCCTTATGAAAGAGATGGTCTACAAGACCAGAGTACAAACGCGAGAGGAACTCTTGCGTCGGATTATGGTCTGGATGCCGCTGCTTATATACGAGAACACCTCGAAATGATTCAGTGAACAGTGGACTCTTGTTTGGAACGAGCAAGGCTGTGCATTGAAAACTGAGGCGGACATTTTGTGTATCTCATAAAATGTAGCAATAAATACACCAGATTAATACTCTCGTTTATTTTTTCCGTGCACCTTAAAACGTCCGTAGCTTCGCAACGGTTGGAAATAGCACCTATGTTGTATTAACTTTTTTACTCGATATCACCACCCAAATCACCCCCCAAAGTATGGCAGACCGGTTGTGAAACACCCTGTATATAAGAGGGGCAACAAGCTTGACATATCTCTGTGAGGGGTCCCGCGTCATAAGGTACCTAAGCGCCAAAATTAAAATTCGCCAGAAATCGCCTCCAAAGTTCAGCAATATTCTCGCAATAGTATCTCTGTTATTAACTGAGCTAGAACGTTCATTTTTTGCTAAATTAGAGTTCTAAGTATGCTAATGAAGATGTTAATGAGTTTTTGGAATAGATTTTCATATTTTATATTTTATATATATTTTTTTTATTTTTGATTTTCTTATTACAGTATGCCAAACTTTGGGTGAACTTTTGGCTGGCGATAGAGGTGAAAAAAGTAATTCGCTTCATAAGGTTTTCAACCATACTTCTAGTGTCGTAAGGTCATTATAACCCAAACCACGCGATAGAGGAAAGGTGAAAATAGTGATACCCATCAAAAAACACGTTTTTGCCTGTGGTGGCGCTTAGGTACCTTAAGACGCGCGACCCCTCGTGTGTGTGTGTATATATACAGGGTGTCCCAGAATTAACTATCTATTTCAATGAAATCGGACAAATTTAATAAAAACTGACATAATTTTGTGTTTATTACTAAATTATGATACAAAAACAAATAGATTTATAAATCATAAGTCAAAACTTTATTGAGAAGTTTCAACATGTGCACCGTCTGTATCTCTGCAAATTTTAAATCTATCCTCAGCGCTGCGAAACACATTTTGAAGCATTTCAGGTGTTATCTCCCGCACTGCCAACTGGATGCGTTCTTTAAGTTCAGCTAAACTATTGATCTTTTGGCGATAAACCTTTGTTTTTATGAAACCCCATGCAAAGAAATCCAGGGGTGTCAAATCCGGAGAACGCGGAGGCCAAGGTCGAGGTCCCCCACGTCCAATCCACCGATTCGGAAGGCGTCTGTTGAGGTATTCTCGAACAATTAGAGCATAATGACATGGTGCTCCATCTTGTTGAAACACATCATCATCAAGAATGCCATCATCAAGAAGCTGTGGTTCGAGAAACTGCTGAAGCATATCAAGGTAGACGGTACCTGTTACAGTTGCTTCCGCAAAGAAGAATGGGCCATAAATTTTGGATTTGGTCATTCCAAGCCACACGTTAACTTTTGGAGAGAGTCTTTGCCATTCTATGACTTCAGACGGTCTTTCATTGGACCAGATAATGAAAAAATTATGAAAATAAAATTATGAAAAAAATTTAGAAATTTATACAGTTTTAACACATATTAAACATGATAAACATAAATAAAAGTGTGTTTTTAAAAAATTTGTCCGATTTCATTGAAATAGATAGTTAATTCTGGGACACCCTGTATATATATATATATATATATATATATATATATACAGGGCGTCCATATATACAGGGCGTCCCAAACAAATGTATACACACTTTAACAGCTGATAGCTCAATTGATGTTTCTTTCTTTCCAAGTTAAACCCATTAGAATTAATAATGGCAGTCAGACTAAGCTTTGAACAAAGGAAATTCATTCTAAAATGCTACTGGAAGTGTGAAAACGCAGTTGAAGTGCAAAGACAGTTTAGGAGGGAGTTTCAAACAGATCCACCAACGCGACTTACCATCACTCGAATTAGAGATAAGTTTGAAGCCGATGGAACTGTTCAGAATGTCCACAAGAAGCGTTCCGGAAGACCACGGACATCGACAAGCCCCACAAAGCAAGAAAGAGTACTGGAAACGTATCACCAAAGTCCAAGAAAATCTGTGCGGCAAGCGAGTCGTGAGGTAGGAATTTCAGAATCGTCTGTCCAACGCATTTTGAAGCGCTGTCAATGGAAAAGTTACATTCCAAGATTAGTCCATGCTATTAATGAAGATGATCCGGACCGAAGAGTGGAGTATTGCGAGTGGTACTTGGCACGATGTGGATGTGGATTGGACGAAGGGGTTTCGTAGAATACCCTCCGCGTTCACCAGACCTCACACCACTAGACTTTTTTTATGGGGATACTTAAAAGACAAAGTCTACGCTATAAAACCTGCAATAGTCGCTGAATTGAGAGCAGCCATTGAACGAGAATGCACACAAATACCAAACGAAATGTTTCGTGATGTTTGCGATTCCATTGCTTCTCGTTATCAGCAGTGCCTGGACCAGAACGGACGTCAGTTTGAAAACAGGCGTTGACAAAACAATTAAATAATGTCTGTAGATTCTATTACATTTTGAAAATGAAATGTATTTTAATAAACACTGCCTTTATAAGTATTTAAAGTGTGTATACATTTTTTTGGGACGCCCTGTATATATATATATATATATATATATATATATATATATATATATATATCAGGTCGTTCCTAATGAACTTCAATTTAATTTAAAATTAAAACAAGGTGATCCATAAAGCTTGCATTATTTCACGCAAGCTTTAAGAAGGATTAGCTTTTTTATTTCAAATTATATATATATATATCTATATATATTATATATATATATATATATATATATATATATATATATATATATATATATATATACACAGGGTGTCCGAGAATTATCTGTACAATTTTTGGCTGTTATTAAAAGTCAACCATGAAGTGTAGAAATTCCAGTGTTGTCCCATTTACAGAGAATCTCATTAAGTTTTTTCTGATACCACGTTTTGACAAGTTTTTTAGAAATTCCATTGTGTCCGAACATTATCTGTACAATTTCATCTTTTAATAAAATTCTTGATAACACACGTAAAATCCTTAAACAAGATTATTAGAATCTGTATTTTCAAAAGTTTCTTTATTAAAGTAACGTTGTTACAAATATTCGATATGTGCACCATTAGTGATTCGCAAAACATCCAATCGATACTCCAAATGTTGCCATGTACGCTGCAGCATATCCACATCAATTCGCTCAATAGCAGCTGTGATTCTTGCTTTTAAATCATCAATGTCTGTCACCCGCGTACATTTCTAAAAAACTTGTCAAAACGTGGTATCAGAAAAAACTTAATGAGATTCTCTGTAAAATGGGACAACACTGGAATTTCTACACTATCATGGTTGACTTTTAATAACAGCAAAAAATTGTACAGATAATTCTCGGACACCCTATATATATATATATATATATATATATATATATATATATATATATATATATATATATATATATATATATGATACACACAGACAGTGCACTGTCTGTGTGTATCATAAAAAACTCAGGGGACCATTCTGAGTTCATTCCCATATATATATATATATATATATATATATATATATATATATATATATACAGGGTGGGCCGTAAGTTTCCATACATAGGAAAAATAAACATTTTTTTATGGACAACCATTTTTTATTTATATAATATGCTCTACATGGTTGCCATTGTTTTGAAAACACATTTCAATACGTGTTCCCCACTGTTGATGAACACGCATTAGCACAGTTGACGTTATGCTTGTAATGGCGTTGGTGATACGTTCCTTTAGATGATTTATGTCTCGTATCTTTTCCTGATACACCATAGCCTTCAAGTGCCCCAAAGATAGAAATCAAGGGGGGTGAGATCTGGGGATCTGGGAGGCCACTCCACAGGACCACGCCGACCAATCCAAGCATCCGGAAACTGCTGATCCAAATACCGACGCACGTGAAGACCATAATGAGGTGGAGCTCCATCTTGCTGGAAGTAAACTGGGAAGTTACCTTCCTCGTTTAGCAGGGATGGGAAAATCTCTTCTTGCAACATGTTAAGATACCTTTCGGCATTAAGATTTCCACTGACAAAAATTGGTCCAATAATTCTGTCACCCCATATCCCGGCCCACACCATCACTTTACCGGCACCTTGCATCTTCGTCGGACTCAGCCAGTTAGGGTTAGCATTACTCCAATAACGTATGTTTTGCCGATTAACCTCTCCATTGACGTAAAAATTTGCTTCATCAGTAAACAAGATCTTACGTCAAACGCATATTCTTAGGGTATCTGAAACATAAAAACAAACGTTTAATTTTTCCTATGTATGGAAACTTACGGCCCACCCTGTATATATATATATATATATATATATATATATATATATATATATATATATATTAGGGTGATGCAAAATAACTTATCATTTCAAAAACTTGAAGACACCCTCTAATTTTATTAATTTAGTGTAAAAACTGAACATGCAAAATTTCAGCACAATTGAAGACATTTTAGAGGTTGCTACCATCCATTGAACATTTTGTGTATTGTTATTTTTCAGTTTGTATTTATTGTACATTTATTTATTTGCAGATTTCATCAAAAATGGTAGTCAGCAACATATAGCAGTCATAACAGACTCTGAACCTCTTTCCGTAAACCTTCTCATCCCTTTCATTGCTATAGACGCCGTGGCCGAACATTCTAGAATCATTTCTTTGCTGTGACGTCACTGTGGCGGCCGCGTCAGTGTAAGTGCGGCGTCACTGACTCAGTATCTTTGCTGCCTTCGCTGAGAGTGGTTGTATAGCAGTTGCTGAGTTGCACTCATGGAGCGGCATACGCGTCACAAAACAGTTGTTTGGCTCATAGGACATCCTATAGAGTCCTTCAAAGAAACCCAGCTTCCATCTAAAAGGGAAACATTAGCATTGTTTTGAACTACAAGATCAATAAAAAGCAACAGGTGAAAACAGCGGCTTTGTTGACTGCTAGAGATGTTATGGATGTGTGGGAAAAGGCACGCATCCCAACAGTGTTGAAATGTCATGTCGTGGAGAGAGTAAAGAAACTTTTCAACGAGTGGGAGAAACTAAAGAAGAACAGAAATAATAATAAGAAGCAATCACCTGCACTACTTCAAAAACAAGAGAGCTGGCAAAATGACTTGCAAGATCTGTTTGACATTGCACATGCAAGTGCTCTTGACATGATAAAGATAGATGAAGATCGTGAGTTTTTGATGCTGCAACGACAAAAAGGAAGAAAAGGCAAAATGTCTGGAGTGGATAAAGTTTTTTCACAAATGGAAGAGATTGCTAGAGAAAAGGAAACATTGCTTGAAAAGAAAAGAAAGAGGGAAACAGCCGTTTTCGAAGCAGCAGTGCTCTCAAGTTCAAGTCCTTCAAGTTTGAATGAAGATAGTTCAAAATCAGAAGAAGAATTTGTTGCTGACCCTCAGCAGCCATCAACTTCGAGACAAAGTAGATCAAAGTCTAAGAGTGCAAAGCTTATGGATTCTTCAATGCTTGTATCTCTTGATGCTGCAAAAGTAAGTGATAGAGCTGCTTCGGAAATCTTGATCCCAACAATCAATGCTCTTGGGCAAAACCCTGAAGAATACAGTGTTAGCTATTCATCGATACGGAGAGCAAGACAAAGGAACCGCAAGACAATGGCAGAAAATTTGAAGCAGGATTTCGAAACAAATTGCCCTCTCCAAATACATTGGGACGGCAAACTACTGGAAGATATTACTGGTCATGAAAATGTTGATCGACTGCCAGTTCTAATTTCCGGCCAAGGAGTTGATCAGCTTCTTGGTATTCCCAAACTTGCCAGAGGAACTGGTCAAAACATTGCAGATGCTGTCCATCAGTTAGTATTGGAGTGGAATATATCTGACCAAGTGAAGGGCATGTGTTTTGACACCACTGCCTCCAACACAGGTTCTAAGAGTGGTGCTTGTATGTTACTAGAGCAAAGATTGGATAAAGATATGCTGTGGCTGGCTTGCCGACATCATATTTTCGAAATAGTGTTAGAAGCTGCAGTTTCTGTCTCCTTGCCATCTTCTAGTGGCCCTGACATACAACTGTTTAAGAGATTCAAAGCAAAGTGGGTGGAAATTGACAAGAACAATTACCAAACAGCAACAGATGACCCTAACATTGCAGAGAAAATCTCAGATGCTGAAGAACTCATTCAATTTGCTCAAGCTCAGCTTGATGAACAGCAGCCTCGTGATGACTACAAGGAATTGCTCGAGCTAACGCTCATTTTCATCGGTAGTGCCCCCAAGTCAGGAATCAGCTTTAAAGCACCCGGAGCTTATCACAGAGCACGATGGATGGGCAAGCTAATTTACTGCATTAAAATTTGGATGTTTAAATCTCAGTTTAAACTACAGTAACTGAGAGAGAGGAAAAAGGACTGAGAGATGTTTGCTGCTTTTCAGCTGCGATATACATCAGATCGTGGTACCTGGCACCCATACCCTCATGCGCCCCCCGTTCAGATTTGCATTTTGTGCAAAGTCTGCAGCTCTACAAGCAAAAGGATGACAAAATTGCAAGTGCTGCACTCAATAAGTTTTTGAGACATTTGTGGTACCTCTCTGAGGAGCTTGTGGCGCTTGCATTTTTTGATTCAGCTGTTTCGCATGAGACAAAAAACAAAATGAAGCATGCTCTGCAGAAACCAGTTGACTCAAAACCGAGCAAACGAGCATCAATAATCCTGAATCAGCTGGGCAGAAACAACTGCAGGATTTCGTTACTGCGAACACAAAAAGATTCTTTGAAATCCTAGAGGTGCCTTGCACTTTTCTTGAAAAAGATGCTGAAGAATGGAATGATGATGAAAGTTATGCGAATGCAAGAGATATCGCATATGGACTCAAAGTGGTAAACGACATTGCGGAAAGAGGTGTACGACTGATGGAGGAATACAACAAACTGATAACCAATGATGAAGAGCAGAAGAAACAATACCTTCTTCAAATTGTTAAAAGTTACAGGTCGTCACTCTCAAACAAAAACAAAAAAACATTACTCTTGCTTCACAAAAAACGAAAATAAACATACATAAGTTATGATATGCCTACTGGGGAAACTTCCACATAAAAAAAAGTTAACGCGCTATACGCTGTACCTCAGAGGGTGGTGCGGAAATCAGCGTGCCTATTATTATATTTTATGAGCTCACTACGTACTATAGTCTAGAATGTCATCGTTTTTTTTCAAACTAGGTTAACTAGGTACATATCAAACCGGCACCGGCGAAAATATCAACAAAACAATATTTTTGAGCACAAACTGATATACATTTATTTTTAAAGCTTGGTAGCAACCTCTAATTTTCTCTTTTTCAACCCAAATTTCGCATACAATGCTTCTTAGGAATATGAAAAATAGGAGGGTGTCTCCCTGAAAAATTGAAAAAAAAAAATTTGACCCCTTTTTTGCATCACCCTAATATATATATAAATAAATAATATGTAAGAGAGAGAGAGAGAGAGAGAGAGAGAGAGAGAGAGAGAGAGAAGATAATAATCTCATTTCATGGAAGAGAAATGATATCCATTGTGATGTTTAAACAAAAAAAAAAAAAACCCACTTCAGTGAATTATATTTCCTTTCAAGTATTTTCAACGAAGATCATCGAAACTTCTTTTGAAAACGAAGCAAATTAGGTTTTTGTTTTTAGGAGGGGTGGGGGTGGGGGATAACAGACAGAAGGGATTACTTATTACTCTTATTCATTCGTTCCCTACTGACTTCGATCTATCTTATTCTTATTCAGTCTTTTTGAAACAATAAATTTGATTGGAAATTAATATCGAAGATAATTTTCTTTTGTCCTGAATTTTTAGATTCCGAGTTATGTAATATCATGAATATTGGTATTAAATTATGTTATCCTATTCATTTCTAGATAATTGCCTTAGGAAAGCTAAGAATAGGTATTATAATAGTGTAATTGTAAAGGAATTTGAGCTTAAAAATATCCTTAGCCTATATTACCATGTTAATTTTCAATATCTTCCGACTTTACTTAAAGCAAGTGGTATCAATGTAGTCTTTAAGTATAATAATACTGTTAAATCACGCCTAATAAAGAATAGCCCGGATAATGCGGTTGGTTGTGTGTATTCGATCGGATGTACACAATGTAACTCAGTATATATATATATATATATATATATAATATATATATATATATATTATATATATATATATATATGAAAATATTTCACGAAGGTAACACGTGAAAAATATTTATGATGAATAAAACCACGAAGGAAAGGAAACACAAAATGGTGCTCAAGCGCTTTCGTCTAATGACATCCTCAGGAACACTGAAGTACATAAAAAGGTTAAGCCTATATATAGGTTACAGAAAGAAAAAAAGAAAAAATAAATAACATACATATACACACACACACACATATATATATATATACATACATATCTATATATACAAATACATACATACATACATACATACATATATATACACTAAACAGAGAAGTAAAAATAATAAAAAAAAAAAAAAAAAATTAAAGATTAAAACCTTAAAGGATTACCAGTGAGGCGTACAGATTTGTAAGGAAAAATATCGATTTTTAGCACAAGATCAAATGGATTATAAAAATACAAATTTATACTGGAACTCTGCCGGGTTTTAACACAATGCTGCCTATGGTCAGGTTTCGATATATATATAAAAAAAAATAAAATGCAAATTAAAAGTTAATCGATTTTTAGCACAAGATCAAATGGATTATAAAAATACAAATTTATACTGGAACTCTGTCCGGGTTTTAACACAATGCTGCCTATGGTCAGGTTTCGATATATATAAAAAATAAAATGCAAATTAAAAGTTATAAAGTAGAAGACAAGTTTACCAAAGATTTAATGTTTTACCCTTCTTATCTATATCTGTTTTAAAGGAATTCAACATAACAGGATCGAGTTGAAAAGACCTTTGCTTATGTTGAAGTTATTTGAAAGTTGGATAATGGCAGACTCAAGAATATTTCTATTAACAATGTTGCTTGAATGGAATAAAACTGAAGCATTATTCCAATCAATACAGTGGGCTAACTCTGACAAATGGACAAAAAGGGCACTGGACAACTGTCCTGTTCTAACGGAATATTGATGCTGTTTTATACGTGTGTGCAAATCCTTTCCCGTCTGACCTATGTAAAAGGAATCACATTGTTTACAACCAATTTTATAGATAATGCCTGAATTATTGGTAGGGCTATTTTTTACTATGATATTTTTCACAATATTGTTATATGAAAATACTACATTAATATCCAAAAGTTTAAGTACATTAGCAATGCCTAAAAAGCCCGGGAAAAATGGAAGTACTAAAATATTTTTTGACAAAGTACGAGTGTTAATATTGACACGATAGAAAGTTCGTTTTGCCTTGTTGAGACAAGATTCCATAAACGCAGATGGATAACACAAATCACTTCCAATACCGTTGATTTTTTCCAATTCGGCATCGATGTATTCCGGACTGGCGATCCTAAGGGCGCGGAGAAACATTGATGAAAATATGGCCTTCTTAGTGGGGGTATCATGTCCCGAGTAAAAGTGTACTCGATCCTGTTATGTTGAATTCCTTTAAAACAGATATAGATAAGAAGGGTAAAACATTAAATCTTTGGTAAACTTGTCTTCTACTTTATTAACTTTTAATTTGCATTTTATTTTTATATATATCGAAACCTGACCATAGGCAGCATTGTGTTAAAACCCGGACAGAGTTCCAGTAAATTTGTATTTTTATAATCCATTTGATCTTGTGCTAAAAATCGATTAACTTTAATTTGCATTTTATTTTTTTTTTATATATATCGAAACCTGACCATAGGCAGCATTGTGTTAAAACCCGGCAGAGTTCCAGTATAAATTTGTATTTTTATAATCCATTTGATCTTGTGCTAAAAATCGATATTTTTCCTTACAAATCTGTACGCCTCACTGGTAATCCTTTAAGGTTTTAATCTTTAATTTTTTTATTTTTTTTATTATTTTTACTTCTCTGTTTAGTGTATATATATGTATGTATGTATGTATGTATTTGTATATATAGATATGTATATATATATATATATATGTGTGTGTGTGTGTGTATATGTATGTTATTTATTTTTCTTTTTTCTTTCTGTAACCTATATATAGGCTTAACCTTTTTATGTACTTCAGTGTTCCTGAGGATGTCATTAGACGAAAGCGCTTGAGCACCATTTTGTGTTTCCTTTCCTTCGTGGTTTTATTCATCATATATATATATAACACACACACACAACACACACACACACACACACACCGTATTTGTCGGCTTATAAGACGCACTTTTTTTTCCTTATAAATGCCTTAAAAAATCGCCCTGCGTCTTAGAAGCCTAAAGTGGGGAAGGATGAAACGTCCATCAATAGCACAAGTGTGTGAATGGGTGCTGAAGTCATGGCATGATGTTAAGACTGAAATTGTGGTCAAGTCCTTTAAAAAATGTGGTATAAATAATGCAATGGATGGCACTGAAGATCATTTATTGTATGAGAGTGACAGTGATACAAGTGAAGATGATAATGATATGATGATGGGGATAATGATGATAATGTCAGTAATGAATCTGAAGTTGATTAATAACAAATAATAAGAGTAATAATCATATTATCTTTCTTTATTGGCTTTGGTTTTCTTTTTATTGAATTTTACATATCCATTCTATTAACAATAAAGTGCATCAAAAACTTTTTTCTTCAATTTACCTTTCCAAAATTAAGGTGCGTCTTTCACGGCGCAGCGTCTTGTAAGCCGTCAAATACGGTGTATATATATATATATTATATATATATATATATAATATATATATATATATATATATAAGCCAAACGGGTAAAACATCATAAATATGCGTGTAGAACAGCAAATAATTGTAATACATTGTTTAACCATATGTATAGATGTAATCATAGTACCAAGTGGGATAGTTCTAAAGCGCTCGTTAAAAACAGATAACTGAAAGGAATATTCTAGAATGTGAATTTATCCATTTTAAAAATAATTTCAATAACAGGGCGGGAATGTACAAAATTGACAATATCCTGTTAAAATTCCTTTTGCCTCTGTATATATATATTGGTCATCTCGCCTTCTCCCTTCATTCTCTGACGAGGTGTACTGAATACACGAAAGGCCTTGGAATCATTTTTCTTTTTCCTCGTGGGTTTGCATATATATATATATATATATATATATATATATATATATATATACAGGGCGTCCCAAAAAAATGTATACACACTTTAAATAATTATAAAGGCAGTGTTTATTAAAATACATTTCATTTTCAAAATGTAATAGAATCTACAGACATTATTTAATTGTTTTGTCAACGCCTGTTTTCAAACTGACGTCCGTTCTGGTCCAGGCACTGCTGATAACGCGAAGCAATGGAATCGCAAACATCACGAAACATTTCGTTTGGTATTTGTGTGCATTCTCGTTCAATGGCTGCTCTCAATTCAGCGACTGTTGCAGGTTTTATAGCGTAGACTTTGTCTTTTAAGTATCCCATAAAAAAGAGTCTAGTGGTGTGAGGTCTGGTGAACGCGGAGGGTATTCTACGAAACCCCTTCGTCCAATCCACATCCACATCGTGCCAAGTACCACTCGCAATACTCCACTCTTCGGTCCGGATCATCTTCATTAATAGCATGGACTAATCTTGGAATGTAACTTTTCCATTGACAGCGCTTCAAATGCGTTGGACAGACGATTCTGAAATTCCTACCTCACGACTCGCTTGCCGCACAGATTTTCTTGGACTTTGGTGATACGTTTCCAGTACTCTTTCTTGCTTTGTGGGGCTTGTCGATGTCCGTGGTCTTCCGGAACGCTTCTTGTGGACATTCTGAACAGTTCCATCGGCTTCAAACTTATCTCTAATTCGAGTGATGGTAAGTCGCGTTGGTGGATCTGTTTGAAACTCCCTCCTAAACTGTCTTTGCACTTCAACTGCGTTTTCACACTTCCAGTAGTATTTTAGAATGAATTTCCTTTGTTCAAAGCTTAGTCTGACTGCCATTATTAATTCTAATGGGTTTAACTTGGAAAGAAAGAAACATCAATTGAGCTATCAGCTGTTAAAGTGTGTATACATTTTTTTGGGACGCCCTGTATATAAATCGTTTAGTAAGTTTCTATGAATTTACGCCTTCGCAAACTTGAAATGAGTTAATTTTAAGTCAATAATATACATACGAGTTTACATGCAAAATCTGACAACCAGAGCATGCGTAATTTACATATCAGAACGCCAGGAAACTTGTAACACCAGTGAAAAGATAGCTCATTGTTTAGTATTTTTGGTGCTCACGACACACCATCTCTTATGCTTGGTCGACTGGTGACACTCGAGAGTGGTGACAGTGAAAGAGAATCCTCAAATTCGGTTCTTTACATGATACGGTCTTAATATATCATAATTATAGGATTTACGTTGAGAAAGAAAATGCTTCCTGCCACTCACTGTTACAGAACGAACCAAATGGGACATTATTTGTTTGGTGAGATCCACTCTACTTGGCTTGCAGACATCGCCAGTTATATGTTAATTTGTCACCATTAACAGTTCAACAACATCTCCATAAACAAGAGACGCGTAACACATCGAAAACCTTTGCTGAGAAGAGCAAACGTAAACCCTAGATTGAAACGAGTCAAGGAAATAATTCACAACTGAATTATTTTTAGAAGTTCGTTCTTTTTCGAATAAATCTTCGTTCTATCAGAATACGTCAAATGGACGCACATGTGTGTGTTGTGGAGAGTGTCCAATCAATCTAACAAAGAATTTTACTTACAATCGCAGTACAGCGTACAGCAAAGGGTCAGGAACGTGCGGTTCCAGACCGGCTGTTAATTCATAATAATTCTTTTAAGTTATATACATTACCTAATGGATTTGTAATTTACAAAGGCTACAGATGGGTAGAATACCGGAAAATTCTTTATAGTTCGCGAAACCAATGCGAAATATTTACAAAAGGTGAATGGCAAAGTCGAGGAAATTTTAACCCCTTTTTCGTACACAGCTTTTCTTTCAAATGTGCGAACATCAAAGAAATTTTTATAATATAATTTTCGCTTTAAATAAATAAATAAGTGATAAAAGTTTAAATAAATGTAACCAAAATGCTGCTGGCGATGAAAAAAAACAAAAATTTGAGGTTTGGAATCGGTAAACTAACACAATTCTAAAAATATTCTAAAAAATTCTAAAAAAAACCTAAAATTTTGTCCCAAACAAAATAAACCTTAAAACAGTCTTTATAATTTAGAATCATCAGACTAACATTTGATTTATGGTGTTGATGAAAAGACTGTAATCATGAGTTAAAACGTACTTTAAGTTAGAGATAAATAAGCGTCATCTATTTCATTGTTAGTGAAAATAATGTTTTGGATTACCTGAAGATCAGGGCACTCAGCGTTCGTTAGTTAGCCTTATAAGGCTAACTAACGAAAATATCACAACTTCACCTAACCAATCGTTAGGTCAACTGTACGTACGCCCTTGACGATTGGTTAGGTTAAGTCGTGATATTTTCGTTAGTTAGCCTTATAAGGCTAACTAACGAAGGCTGGGAGCCCTGATCTTCAGGTGATCTATGTTTTTTTTATACATAAAAATAAGTGAAATGGTATCGTATAGGCCTATAGCGGGGGTGTCCAACCTTTTTTCATGAAGGGCCATATTTCAATTAATGACCCACACCGAAGGCCAGTGTGCAAATTTTAGATAAAATTTTATTGAAATAAAATATGACATCAGATAATGAATTTTCAGTATTCGCCAGCCGAGTCTGATACAAATCTTTGGCGGGCCGGACTCTGGCCCGCGGGCCGTGTGTTGAAGAAGCCTCGTATAACCCTATAATATTTTAGGGAATAATTCTTATATATTTACTAAAGTTTATTATTTACTGATGAATATTTCACTTGTTAAATTAATGATAGTGATTTCTTCATATTAAAATTATTAAATAAATTATTTCATTTAAAAAAGAGGATAGAATTACATGAAGGACATTTCTAAATTAACTCTCTCTCTCTCTCTCTCTCTCTCTCTCTCTCTCTCTCTCTCTCTCTGTGTTAAAGTCTAAAGGTACATCTGTTCATACAATAGAATGTTTGAAGTAAATGTTAGGAATTAGGTAAGCGACATGCCAGATGATGTATTTCGTGTTGCGCTAAATCGTAAGACACTCCTATAATAATGTCACGAGCTACCTGGAATCCCACAATGAATACACACACACACACACACACACACACACACACATATATATATATATATAGTGAAAATAGAATGTCTTAAGAAAATGTTAGTAATTGTTAACAAGAGAATTTAATTTTTTTTTTTTATGCGGGGAGGAGGGGCCAAGGGCGATTAATGGTAGAGAGTTTGGAAAAATGCGTAAAGGTAGTAATTTACTTGATTGCACGTTAATTAAATAATTCATAAACTTTAGGGAGGAAAGATGCAAATTTATGCGTTTTTAGTTTGAAATGGAAGGGACGGATATTGTAATTGTTTTGTTTTTCAGTCGGGAAATACTCGTAAACGTTTCTCAAAGTTTTCCGATGAAGGACTGGGGACGAAACGTCAGAGTGCTCCCCTCCCCCCTCCCCGTCATGCCAACCAAGCTTTATGGTTTTAATTCGATTACCTGAATTGAATTTCTGCGTGGTTTTGGTTTTTTTTTCCTCCTCTTCGCTGTCCTATCATTGTCCGTAAGTGTAACTGGATTTGTAGGGGGAGATTGTAAACGCCAATCGACCAGGGAAGTATCTCCGGGAGGGAGGGGCGTTAGTGCTGGAACTCCCGTTTCTCAGCGTGCTCTCAAACACACACTTTTCCCTCTAGTCTTCGCTGCACATGCATGTATTTTACACACTACACAATCTTTTCAAAATTTAAAAAAAAAAGCATCGTGAGCCTCAGAGACCTTGATTTCGGCTCTCTTTTTCTTATAAAAGGAGGCAGAGGGGGGGGGGCATTATTGCGGGAGCTCGCCCTTGGCTCCTTCTTACATTAAAAAAACAGGGATGACCGCGTCATTCTACAGAGAGTTGACAAAAGTAAATATCCACCTTCGGTTTTTCCATAGTTTTTGATTTGATAGTAGAAGTCCATAAATAATAATAAATTAATTGAAATAATATAGTTAGAATTGAATTGCGTTTTCCTTTGAATTAAGTAAAGTTGAAACACGTTCTGGCTTTCCACTGATGAGCTTTGCTATTTGTTCTTCAGGACATTCATCGTGGTGTCTATTTACTTTTGTTTGGATAGATTACGTGTTAATTGTTATCAAGAGAAAGACTCACTCGTACAGTATATGACGGACAGCTAAAATTGAGTCAAAGTGGTATCGATGACTTGAGTCAAATGAAGAGGTGGCATCACGTTGACACAAATGAAACGGAGTGATGACGTATGACAAGCGTGAACTGACGTTGGAATGGAAAGAAGAGCGAATTGTTTGCCTCACGTGATACAGTTTTCGCTGGATGAATTTTAATTCACGTAAAGGGGTGTTAGGTAACAAAGACAGATGAGAACTGAAGTGTGAAGAGAAGACATGATGGCGGCAGGGTTTGAAAGAATTCGAGGATGTGGTGATAATAAATTACTGAAGAGGAAGAGAGGTTCAGACTCTTATTTTCCGGCACGACGAAGTTGATTGAAGATGACGCACGACGAAGTTACAGATAATGAGTATCACTGAAGAAAAGTAGCGTCAAATTATCATGGTACTGAAACGGAATGGGGAGACCAGCTCCACTTTTACCGCATCTTCGCTGGTAGTTTAAAATGAGATTTGATACTAAGTTAAGAGAAGGCACCATCTTAAACTTTCTTTTAGCGTAAAAGGGTAAAAATTTGGAAAGCTGCATCGGATGGTAATGCTCTGAAGATTTCAATCTAGAGTATCGTCTTCGTAGTCTACAACAATCACAAAAACTTCGTTGTCAAGTATTCGAGTATTCGATAATTACTAAATAATTACTAAATAATTACTAAATAATTACTAAATAATTACTTACATGCGAATATATATTCAACCTATAAAATCAAAGCGAAGAAATCCCTAAGTTGAAAATTTGACGATATACCCAGTTTCGAAATTAAAACAAAACTTCTGAAAAGTGATGCAGCATAGCTGGAGCAACATCACTCACGATATCCTGATTAAATTGGTTGAATCAGTGCCATCAACAGCGGTTGCTATTCTGGTTGTAAACGGGGGATATACAAAATATTACATCATACAAGTAGCCTTCATCTATTGTCCAACTTTCATTTTTATGCCTCAGGGAAAAAACACAAACTTGCGTCGCATCTTGCTCTTGAAGAATCATACACTAGGACCGATAATAACTCGGGGTGTCTGTAATACAAACTAACGAAAAATGCAATAAATTCAATATGGATATGAATGTTCTTTGGACTAGACTAATATAGGGCAGCAATGCTGCTGCGAGCTGCTCGTACCCTGAAATGGGCGTATGGGCTGAATGGTGCTCTATGTAAAAAGATGTTTAACTCTTCATACTTCCACTTAAACTATGAATGCATCGGTGGTGTAGTGGTTAGCATCGCTGACTACGAATCCATCGGCCCCGGGATTGAGACCCGGTAACGGCAGGCGGCGTGCAGCAAAACCCAGATGTTCATCCTTCCCCACAGTAAAAGAAATTAGTTAGTAGATAAATGGGTACCCTGGGTAGCCTAGTGGTTAAGACGCTGGCCTGCTGGTGGGATGTGGTTCGAATTCCACGTTAAACTGTAGATCTAATGGAGTGACAAGCTTGACCTTCGTCAGAATGAACAATTCTGGTGGAAGCAAAACCAAGGTTACTCACGAATAATCACAATGATCGATAATTTGTAATTAAACGTAATTATAGAGCCTAAAGCCGGGTTTACACGACGTACTAGGTGACTATACTTGGTAGCCTGTAAATAAAGTGGCACCCCCAATTCTGCGTTTACATGCATCGTCGTGGGAATAATCAGTGCAACGCATATTTGCTGCCACATTGTCTTCGGATGGCTTATGTATTATGTACTTGGAATGACGCTAAATTTTGAAATGCACCAAAATCATGTAAACTTGTATTAATAAGGTAAATTTGTTTGGGGTTAGATTAAGTTAGATTTGGTTAGATTAAATTAGATTTGGTTAGAATTACATATAAAAAAAACGGGTATTTCTGGAGAAGTGAATTTTTAGTTTTTGAAATTAAAGCTTTTAAGGAATAGTGAGAAATGGAATTTAATTAGATTTTAGCAGCCATTAGCTCCTTTGCTGTTTGAAATAATGATAACACTGGGGAACAAATTTCAAATTTTTGTCTATTGAATTAGATTTGACAGTTACTTCTAGGTAATTTGGGTGCGCTGAGCACGAATTTTTACTCGGTTTTGCTCTATCAGGTCCTGATTTTGCTCAACACCCCTCCTCTTTCGTCGTATTCATAAAAAGGTTTTTTTCTCAATACTCGCTGTCTTTTTGCAGTTACACATTATGCAACTAGGTTTTTATCTAGGTATTTGTACCTATTGTTATGGTATTGTTGTATTATGTATATTTTTATATGTAACACCCTAAAAATATTTTTAATTTTGTCATTTTTAACCCATTTTAATATTAGTAAATTAAGCTAAAAATATCATAGAATTCTAAAATTTTCTCGAGCGTTCCTGTTCTCTGTAGAGTATTCTAGAGGGACAACTAAAATATATAAAAGTGACTCGTTTCCAGAGTTAATCAGTCAATTCAGTCAGTCAGTCAGTCAGTCGAGTTAGTTAATTAAGTTTGGGCATTAACATAATTTTGAATTGGCATATGATTTAGTGAGTAATTTTGTCATCGTGATTTAATATAGTTGATTTAATTAGACGTAATTTATATTGTACCTACTCATCCGTGTTTCTAGTTTAATTTCATAGATTGTAAGTACCTATTTCATAATAAGTACCTATTTAAACTAATTTTTGTGTTTATATTTCAGATTTTCTTAAATTTATATGAATTAAGGCTTTAAATACCTTTACAAATTGGCAGAACAATCAAGCAATATGTCATCAAGCACTAGAAAGTTCAAATGCAAAAACAACCCTGATTCCTTCTGTTATATATGTGGAAATTTTACACTTCCACATCAACGAGCAAATATAACTGACTTCGTAAAAAGAGCTTACTTAGCTTATTTTGGCATAAAACTGGGGGACCAAGATAAATCGTGGGCTCCACATAAAGCCTGCACTATATGCATTGAAAGACTGCGACATTGGACGAAGGGTTCGGATTCAAAAATACCTTTTGGAGTTCCGATGGTAAGTTTATGATTTCATAAAACTACGTAATTTAATCACTAGTATACTGTAACTTACCTAAATGTAATTGTAACTTAGGTACATAAACAAAAATTTACAGAAAATGTTTATAAGAATCTCAAATATTGCATAAGGTTGAAACACATAGAAATGTTAAATGTTTGGGTGATAACTTTTGATAAAATTCATAAAAACAAGTCTCTCGTCGCTTTTGTTAACGCTTTACAATTTTTTTTCCATATCAGGTGTGGCGAGAGCCTACTAACCACGAGACCGATTGCTACCTTTGCTTTGTCAAGACTTCGGGCTTCACTAAGAAAAATAAACATTGTATCGAGTACCCAAATTTCGACACCGCGATACGACCTGTGCTACATTCAAATGAGATCCCCATTCCAAAATTTAAGGGTCTGCCACAGTGAAAGCTTCATATCTGTTTGTTTTTTATTTTAAGTAATTTCTATCGTTATAATGTAATTTTACTGTAGTTTGAACTGCTTGTATTCATGAAACTTGAAAAAAAAATTTAACACATGACTTAATTTTTTAGTCCTAATTTGAAAAATCTGGAAAATGGCACATAGGCTGTCGACAAGAATCAGGACCTGATAGAGCCAAATCGAGTTGAAATTCCTATTCAGCGCACCCAAATTACCTAGAATCAAGTGTCAGATATCATTCAATAAAATACGTGTTGCCCAGTGTAATGACGACGGCGAATGACAAAAATTTGCAAAAAAAATAATTTCTGAAGAGGATTAGGAAAAGTTACAGAAAGGATATAAGCTTTTTTTTTTTTAAAGCTGAAAAAATCAATATAAAATTTAATGATGATAATTTCAAGAACCAGTTGGACAGGTTCTTGGGCAAAGTCCTTGACCAGCCATGCGTCAAGGCAAGAGGAGAGTGGAAACCAATTCTCACTTCCACCAAATCCCGCAAACAAATGAGGCCGGATGTTGCAGAAGGGTCGACTGCAGGTCGATCTTAAACCGTCGTTTGAAACTATCATAAGTATGATAAGGTTAGGTTGGTTGTGGCTACAACACAATTTCATCGAAATACCTATATGAAACAAACAACAACAACACAAATTACATGAAAATACAAAGTCAAGAGATCAAGAGGGAAGAATAATGCCGAGAGACTCAGAATTCAAAGAATGCTACATCAAAATTGTCATAGGAAAAGGCGTTTTTCTATCAGAAGAGAAGTTAAATTATGGAAAAACTCGGCTTTGCCAGGAATTGAATATGGATGTTTTCGCGAGTCGAGTGTGTACAGAAAAAGAGATATTGTACATATTGAAGGACTGGAAAAAAAATCTTTACGTCTGAAGCATAAAATCTCTAAAGATTCCGTGAACGAATAATATATGTGTGGAAAATACTTGGAAAATCAGTTTCTCAAATTAAATTAAAATATGGCGGTGACCTCACGGAAATGTTTCGCATATTCACTAGGATAACAGGATAAGGAATCTTGAGAACAAAGACAGAAAACTGACTTAGCATACGAGGCCGAAAACCGTTTGATGTGGTAACGAAGGAGCTACGTGATATAAGAAAATAGTCGGCAAATAAGGTTAAAAACTGACTCCACATTCCCCAAGACATTATTTTCCAAACTTTCTTTGTCCAACTGAAGTCAGTCCTTCACTGGCCCTTTATCTCAACTGCAAATGGCGATCATAGAGTGTAATTTATCGGTACCATAATCATTGTGAGGTAGCATTAAAATGGAGGTTTTCTAAGCAATTTTTACCAGGTATTGTGATAGTGAATGAAATTAGTGAAAATACTCTACATATTTCCTTTGCAAACCTCCTCGCACCCCCCTTTCAGTAGAATTAGTGCGTCCCACAGTTTGGAAAACGTTGCCCTAAACAAAATTCCTGACCAGCGATGCGTGGCAGGGTGAGAGTAGGAAGCAATTATCTCTCTCATCACATCCCACAATAAAGAGAGATGCTGAAGAAGGATCGGATTTTGGTTATCTCTGAACATTCGTTGGAAAACAAGAAATTGAACAAAATCGTTACTGGACGATCGTCACATAGAAATCAGAAACTTTGATGTCGTAACTTATCGTTAATTATTCGAGCCAATCAGCGACAAGGAAAGTTGCTTGGAGGGATTTAGCGAAATTATTAATGACATCATTAATAATAGCACATCAATCGATACGTTATTCTGATATTTACAATCTTGATATTTATAAAATATATATATAGGCCCCTTTATATATATATATATATATATATATCGGCATAAGTTGGTTTACCGAGAATAATGTAATGGAATCACCTTGTGAAGAATAATATTTATCATTTACTACAGAAATTATTCAAAGTGTCCTCCATCATGTTTAATACATGCGTTGCATCTTTGAACCACGGAACAACAAATAGAGCAGCACAGTTCTTTGTTATTATTCAACGTTTTGAACTCTTGGCGTATCAGAGTCATCGTGTGATCAAAGTCCCAAGGTTTCTGGCCGTTGACTCTATCTTTGATTATACCCCACATCGAATAACCATTGTGATGTGATACGCCAAGAGTTCGAGACGTTGAATAATAACAAAGTACTGTGCTGCTCTATGCGTTGTTTCTGGTTTAAAGATGCAACGTACGTATTAAACATGATGGAGGACACTGAATAATTTCTGTAGTAAATTATAAATATTATTCTTCACAAGGTGATCCCATTATTCTAGGTAAACCGACTTATGCCGCACCATATATATATATATATATATATATATATATATATATATATATATATATATATATATATATACAGGGTGTCCCATAAGTCCGGTCTCATATGAAAATTTATTTTAAATTAAATTTACAAAAGTATTACTGTACATTAGAACTAAAATAAATTTTTCTATGCGACCCCACTTATGGGACACCTTGTATATATAATTTGTTCGTAGGGCTTAACTTCAATATTAAAGAGAAGAAACTCTTCATATCTTTCTTTAATGTCAGATCAGACGTTCTGGGAAATACCCATCTTCAGTGATTGCAGGAATGAACAAAATTATTATTAACTATTTACTCTGTAAACTTGAATTTTTAATTTATAAAATAACTTCAAAATATTTAAAAAGTTAAAAAATATTAAGAAATTGGTCTTTTCCTTCGTGACTTTTCATTTCGACGTAGGTTTTAAATTATTTTGTTGACGAAGAAATTAACGTATCGAAACGTTGGCGTCATATCGAGTTTATAAGTAACTGTATGCGAGGCTCCTGCTGCAATTGCTGATATTTCGAAGTTGGGGTTAGGGTTGGGTGGGGGAGTTGTTAAAGGGTGGTCATTAGGGTGGCCATTATGCAAACATTAAAAAAAGTGGACGCATTTATGAACATTTTTAATTCGATGTAAAAGCTTTTCTTTTTAAAACAAATTTGCTGCAATGCCAACGGAGCCAATTTTATAACGAAATGATAAACGAAACAATATTTACGTTTATTTGATAAAATCTAATTTTTTTCGTTTTTATACTTTTTTTCCTTTTCATAAAATCATAAAAAAGAGGACTGTCCAGTTTAATACTGAACGTTTGGCCACCCTAGTGGTCATGAATAAAACAATGCTTGTCCCTGATGGCAGATTTGACACCCGGGTGTTTGCTTAGCAGTTGGCCAGCATGAGTAGGTATACCTCTTACGTTCATCAATCCTGATTTTGGTGCTGGCGATACGAACTACCAACATAAATGGCTGAGAAGTTACTACATTGAAATCAGTATATAGCTAATGAATATATCGGGTTGGCAAAAAAAGGGAGACCTTTTAAATCCTTCATATCTCGGCAAATACTCTACGGAGAACCATAAAATTTTAGTATGTTAGTACTAGGTAATTTTATGGTTTGTATGCCATCTTTTAGCATTTTAGCTGAGAAATTGGATTTATGGCGAATATTCCAGAAAAATCTTGCTAATCAAAGGTTCAAGTTGATAATTAAAGCGATTTTAATTAACGTAAGCCAACTGCAGGGGGTTTGGACAAGCTTCTCAAGAAAATCGATAAAACAGGAGATATCAAAAGAATACCAGGTAGCGGTATTAAATTTGGCCACCAAACAGTCCTGATTTAAATCCTGTCGATTACAGCCTTTGGGAAAATTTGTCACAGAAAATTTATCTGGTCAAAGTAAGAAATGTCGCTCATTTACGAGAACAAATCATAAAGCCATAGATGAGTTCCATCCTAGACTGAAAAAGGTTGTAGAAGTTCGTGGTAAACATATAGAGCAGTTTTTCTAACATCAAGGTAGCACCATATGTGAGTACTTTGTAACTTTTTATCTGCACATACAACGCAGTAGTAGTGTAAATGGAGAATTTCCAGTGGCATAAAGAAATGTTCAATAAATCCATAATTTTCATTAGTTTTCTTTGAAATCTGCTCACCGTATAGGAAATTTACTTAGTAGTAGGGTGTGAAAAAAAATATTGAAATCTTGGAATTTAGCCGTAAAATCCAAAGTTATGGTCAGGTCTCCCTTTTTTTTTTTGCCGACCCGATATATTTTTTTTCGAAAAACTTTCTTTATGCTCAAGTAACTTTTTTAATCTAATTTTTCCGCTTTTGACGAAAGTAAACTTGAAACTTATTGAAAATGTGGTTTTTCAGTAAAACAACCAAATCTTAATTTTTAACTGTTCCTTAAGTAGTCATTGTAAGGGAACCAGAAATACTTTGTATCCTTGTTTACGGTAGTTACAGTATGTTTCGATTTGGTTGAAATGGCTTATAAGAATATTTTTTAATAAGTTTTTGTACGATATATAAAGGGGAGAGATAAATGACAAATTTGATCAGTGGTGTAATATATGCATTTATAATGGCATAATTCCCAACTGAGTTCTATCTTAGCGTTAATGCATGGAGCTACATTTACTGATTTTTATCTACATGTTTTTTTTAAATATTTATTATTATTATTATTATTATTTCTTAGTTAGGTCCGACAGAATTTTTATTAAAAACTAGGTAGCTTCTTTCATCAACTTTTTCTTCCTCTCTTTCTTTTGCCGACCTTTTTTTTGGGGGCGGGGGGCGGGCAAGCACATCCGAACATTCTTCGGGGCTGGTTAGGAGTTCATTCGTTTAGGAATGTGACAGTACTTATATCCACTGAAAACTTTCCAAGAATGCCAACAATCTTTTCTTAATGGCAGTTGATCCACGTTTTACAGTTGGCTCTCAGAAATCGAGAGCCACAAAGTGAAATTTGTTAATTACACAAAGTTAAGTTTTAGTAACACAAGAAGCTTTCCCTTTCCGTTTAGCGGCAATCTCCTTGATGGAAAGAAGATAGTATCAGAAGTAGTAAGTTTCAATCAGATCCAGCTTTTGTGCCGTAAATTAGGTAATTCTTGTCTTTCCACAACCTTAGAAACATTTTGGGATATTGCTTTTAATACTAGTCTTCCCCTATCTAGAAGACTGCTCCTAAACGTCCGTTCTTGCATCTGTGTGTGTGTGTGTGTGTGTGTGTGTGTGTGTGTATGTATGTGTGTGTGTGTGTTCTTGGCTACCATATAAAACCGCAATAATCTTTAGGATACACACACACACACAGCTTATCGCAACACGAACGTGCGTGTAGCGACACCAAGACGTGTCACCATAACTGGACTTATTTTTTAATAAAAATCATTCAATAAAAATAAGAGGAAAGTATCGAAGATCATATTAGGTTAGGTTAGGTTAATAAGTTAAAAAAAACTCGAAATATTAAAGAATAAGAAATAATTCTGTTAAAAATTAGTGAAAAAAACTTCAAAGACCAAAAATGTAATAAATAGGATGAAATTTCTTCAAAGCATTCGGAAAGAATAGTTGAAAATCGCGGAAAACAAAGTTCAGTTTCAACGAACCTTTAAAACGTTTCCATGGATTGATGTAACAAATGAATGAATGAGGAATAAAAGTTGAAATGAAATTAACTCTTTCGAAACAATAGAAAATGGGAGACGCTTTCATCAATGTTTCGTGGTTGGTGAATCGCTTCGTCGAAACCAACATTACATATACAGGGTGTCCGAGAATTATCTGTACAATTTTTGGCTGTTATTAAAAGTCAACCCTGAAGTGTAGAAATTCCAGTGTTATCCCATTTTACAGAGAATCTCATTAAGTTTTTTCTGATACCACGTTTTGACAAGTTATGTAGAAATGTACGCGGGTGACAGACATGGATGATTTAAAAGCAAGAATCACAGCTGCTATTGAGCGAATTGATGTGGATATGCCGCAGCGTACATGGCAACATTTGGAGTATCGATTGGATGTTTTGCGAATCACTAATGGTGCACATATCGAATGTTTGTAAGAACGTTACTTTAATAAAAGAAACTTTTGAAAATACAGATTCTAAATAATCTTGTTTAAGAATTTTTATGTGTGTTATCAAGAATTTTATTAAAGATGAAATTGTACAGATAATGTTCGGACACACTGGAATTTCTAAAAAACTTGTCAAAACTTGGTATCAGAAAAAACTTAATGAGATTCTCTGTAAAATGGGACAACACTGAAATTTCTACACTTCATGGTTTACTTTTAATAACAGCCAAAAATTGTACAGATAATTCTCGGACACCCTGTATATATATATATATAATATATATATATATATATTGACACGAAGGGCATAGAAAATAGATAAGCGTTATATGAATAAAGACAAAGAGAAATTAAATCGCAATCGATATTGTTCCGTTCGACATTATTCCAGTTTTATTTATATTTTCGGTATTTAAAATAGGAGGAATACAGTCAAATTGGATTGTTTTTAGGGATGTTTTCCGTTTGACTGCCGCCATTGAAACATAATTAAACTTTTTGTATTTTAACTGAAATGTCTTGATACAAAATAAGTTACTTTATAAATTTTTTTTTCTTAATTTTCCCTTATAATGACTTATATTTATAAGTTGAACTTCCTTATTTGGATCACCTGAAGGTCAGTGCCCCCAGCCTTCTTTACTTAGCCTTATAAGGCTAACTAACGAAAATATCACGACCTAACCTAACCAATCGTTAGGTCAACTGTACGACCTTGACGATTGGTTAGGTTAGGTCGTGATATTTTTGTTAGTTAGCCTTATAAAGCTAACTAAAGAAGGCTGGAGGCCCTGATCTTCAGGTGATCCCCTTATTTTTCTGAGTACACGATTAAAACTTAAAAATTAAGCATGGATCTTGAAAGTAATTAAAATTGTTTATAAGAAACAAAATTTGAAGGGGAAATTAAGAAAAGCTTTTTTATAAAGTAACTTATTTTGTATCATCAAGACATTTCAGTTAAAATACAAAATACAAAAAGTTTAATTATGTTTCAATGGCGGCAGTCAAACGGAAAAGATCCGTTTTTAGTAATAAAATGGATTAAACTTAATTCCGTTTGAAAAATAGTTTCTCTGTAATAATTTACTTAACCGAATGTAACCAAATCCTGCCTAAGCTTAGCTTAACTAACCCAACTATTGTTTGAGAGTTCGACATTATTCGTTACGTGTAATTCTTGTTAATTAGTATGATCCGCTCTAATTCCTGTCAATACACAACACACACACACACACACACACACACATTTAGTATATATATATATATATAATAATATATATATAGGGTGAACCAAATGTAGGTGGACAGTAAATGATAACGTTTATTTTGAGAATACATATTTAATTTTTTGTATACTATAATACAAAATAAAATTTAAATAAATTTAGTTATAATATTTAATATAATATAACACAAAACCATAGTTATAATGAACACCATAGTTATAATATAATAACACAAACCGTATTCAACCTACTGTCCACCTACTTTTGGTTCACCGTGTATATATATATATATGAGAGAGAGAGAGAGAGAGAGAGAGCGCTTCAGAAGAAAAGCCTGTTATATAATAGAAAGATAGATAGACGACAATTGATAGATAAGTAGACACGAAAACAAATACTAATAATAATAATATAAATAAATAAATAAATAAAAATTTTATTTCAATAAAGTTCATAATATTATATTTAAAAAAAAGTACAACTTACTGTCATTGTTTCCCTATTAACAATGGAGATAAACGGATGTTATTCCTGTTTCTTATAAATGTCTTTGATGCAAATGGCTGATACGTTTTAGTATGCTTTTCGCGCGTGTCTGAATAGTTTCGGGTAAAACACGTGGAGGTCGTGAGAAAATGTGGAAGACAACGTATTTGGTGAAAACAATTTGTTTTTGAGAAAGAGAGAGTAAGTTGGTGACGCGTCCTTCCCTTTATATTTGAGGGCGCCATGATTGTAGAAAATAGGCATTGTCCTTTGAACGACCCATTCGTAGAAGTAATGCGTATATGCTTTTACAATAAAGTTGATTGAATTGTATATACACCTTAGTAACCTCAGTTTGGCTTCCGCCCGAATTTTTCACCCTGGCAAAGGTCAAGCTTGTTACCCCCACCTTAGATATACAACTTAGAGTGACTCCGAGCTATGACTCAACAGGAAAGCCAGAAATTACAAAGTCCTCGCCTCAACTCGATCTCACGATCTCACGACCTCCCGATAACCAGTTCAGCGTCTTAACCATTGGGCTACCCATGGTACCCATTTATCTATCAACCTTTTTTTTTTGTATGGAAGGATGAACAGCTGGGTGAGCTGCGCACCGCCTGCCCGCCCTCGCCATGAATCGAACCCGGGGACGGAAGATTCGTAATCAGCGATGCTAAACACACCATCAATGCGTATTATATATATATATATATATATATATATATATATAAATAAATATAATACGCATTGATGGTGTTGTGTTTAGCATCGCTGACTACGAATCTCCCGTCCCCGGGTTCGATCTTTTGACTTTCGTAGTTAAAATGAATAAAGATAGTCGGAAACAGGCGTCAAAGTTTGTGAATACATAAAGATACCAGAATGTGGAGATGGGTTAGTTGGTTGTTGTTACACAATGCGATTACGTGAAATGAGAGTGGATAGAATGGGGAAAGCTGAGGAGAGATAATGTTATCGGATTGCTGCTTTTGACGGTTTATTAAGTGGAGAGGATGTTGTGCTTGAAATATCTCGGCGCTCATCAATACATAGTTGGAATTGGTGGTTCGTGTTGTCAGCATAATTCACTTGACAATGAATACACTTGTATGTGTATACCACCGATAAGACGAGTGAACTATGAAGTTTTTTCTTTAGGATTGGAATAGAATTTTTAGGAAGTGGGAATTTGTAAACAAAGAGGAAATTGATTTCGGCATTTAACGCATTAAGGGATGCGGGGATCTAAGACTATTTTTAATTAATATAACCATTATATGGGAAATCGAAATATTAAAAATTATTTAATTAATGCCAGAGTATAAAGAACTGATTTGAAATAAGTCACTTATATGGAGTAGTTTTTAAGCAAGTTTCAATAGTATGTTTTTTTAGATATATTTTTGGATAATACAACAATTTGAATTACGCTGTGCATAAATCTTGGGCCAATTAGACTTTTCTTCAATACATTCACGCAGTTTCAACCGTTATAAGATATTTCCAATACAACCAATTGTGTTGAAACATAGTGGTATATATTATATACGTAATACGCTGTAAGTTTCAAGCTAATTGTGTGAATAGTTTTTTTATCTATAGGTATTTGAGACTCATAGTTTACAAATAGGGTTCCATATGCATACACATTACACACAGAATGGTTTGAATTTTCGGATTTATTTACCAAAAGAATCATATAATGTCAAATGGGGCGAAGGGGTTGAAGCGTTTAATATAGAACTAACAGGAACGCACAGAATTATGGAAAAATTTCGAACTTTAGAAAATAATAGTACCAGAACCCCCCCCCCCCCCCAAATACATATAACTAAATTTAACTTTCTTTGTCAAATTATGGACAAACTACAGTAACTGTGTTTTTGAAATATACAAGGATTTTTGCTTTAAAAAAAAAAAAAAAAGCCTCAGAAATTTTTAAACAGGGAAACAAACCCATTCATGTCTCCTAACCTGCCTTCTGTTTTCGTTGAAGGGGAACATTAAGCCCGTATAATTATACTAATCCACCTGTTTTATTCAAAGTGGGCATTCTGTAACCAAAAACACTGATAAGAATCATGTTAGTATGTCAAAATCACTTTTTCAAAAGAAATAAAAAGCAGACGAGAAATCATTGCCATGATTTATGTCATTCTATAAAGTTCACCCTCCGTATGAGATTTATTTCTGTAAACAAAGGTCTTTTGGCCGGAATAGGATGTTGAATGCCGTTTATAAGAAAACGTTGAATCGCAGTGTAGCGATGACACACAAGATTCAACAGCTTAATTAGAATCGTCGAATAAGTAAAATGGTCTTCCTGCACCACTTCTGAAACGACAAAAGATATGCTATATACATAGTGTTAGGCTCCGTGAAAGTTACGTACCTTATACAACCATTTTTCTCTCATTCCGATATACAACGATCAACGACAGTGAACTTACCTGAATGACTTTATCTTGCTTCATACTAGGAACGCGTTTCCCAGACCTACAGAAACTTGTTTTATTTGTTCCTCCTGTTTCATAACGCTTTTGCCAACGCTGACACCTCTGTAGGGGACTCCCAAATAATTGGTAATTTCATGCACCGATACTCCAGCTTAAATAATACCAAGAACCCATGCCTTGTGTTGTAGGATGCTTATTAGATGTTTTTTCATTGCAGTTTATATTTACTTAGGTACAGATTAGTGATGCACCGATTCCAAAATTTAGCCGATGCCGATGCCGATTCCATGAAAAACTGGATACCTATGCTGATTCTTTGTCTATATTTTTAAAAAATCAACTCCCTTCATAAATTTTGCTAATTTAATGTGAAAACCTTCAATTTTCATATTTTCACATTTGAAATTTGTTTAAATGCTTTTCCTCAGCTCACTCCACAACATACAATATTACTCATATACCGTAGCTAAAATGTTGTGAAAAAGTTTTATTACTTAGTAAAATGATAAAATAATTTTATTTAGTTTCATAAATTGAATACCAATATTCAAAGTAAATGTTTTTACTTATGTTGAAGATATTTTCTTCAACAATGTAAACAACAACACATTTTTCATTAAAATTTCAAGTCCCTGGTGCCCAATTTGAATAAAAAAAGAAAGGATATATAATTTGGGTTTATAAAATTATTTATTAAAATACTTAAAATAAAGTCAACATAATAAGATGGTTTAATATATAAATTATAAAGTACAATTTAATATAGAATTATTATTAATATAGAGTAGAAGATTACAATAGTTTATAATATTTAGAGAAACTGTAAATTTATGGGCAACTAATTTATTAAGCTTTGCCTTTTTCGTGAATGTAAGATATTTTTATATAAGTACACTTTAAAATTAGTATAAATTATTATAAATAGTGATTTTGTCTGTTCAATTTTCCATAAATATAGATTTTGTTTTGTAATGAAAAATTTAAAATGTCAAAGAATCGGTGAGAGAATCGGCTAAACTTGGCCGATGCCAAAAAAAAATGTCCGGTTCTGCCGATGCCGATTAATCGGTACACCAGTAGTACAGCTGTAAATTTAACGTATTTACCATGAAATACATATATTTTTGTTATTTTCTGTTGATATTTGTTTACGCACTTATGCAGAAATAACTAAGTAATATATATAATTCAAGAAATTATAATAATATTTTTCACTGATATCCTCTTATCAATAATATCATTAAATAATTTTCATTAATCTCCTCTACTTATTCCTTATGGCTGATTCTTAGAACTAATTCACGACCGGTAGACTTTGATGTTATAGTTTTAAATTTTCAATTAATATATTTCCGAAATTACGTTTTCATTAACGAAACGTGTAAACAAATAAATAAAATGTCGGAAAGAAGTTCGCCGAAAAATCTATAAGTTCCCCAAATTAGGTATTTTTTGTTTTTCTCTGAAATCTTATTTTCTTTCCCCTGAAAAAAAAAAAAAAACTAATTAGTAAATTTGGGGAATTTTAAATTTTTATTGTTTGGTCGAAATTCTTTTGGTATCTAAATTTCCCCTTTCAAAGTGGGTATTTTTCACAGGCCTGCGAATGAGAACTTTTGTAAAAGTTGTTTTCTTACTGATATTATATAATCCAACTACGCTGATTTCGAATAAGGTGTCCATTTTTTTCTATCACGTAAGGATTTTTTGCAAACTGGAAGGGAAAAAACAACAACAACAACATAAATAATATATATTTATTTTAATTAACATTAGGTACCTATTTCGCTTTGTTATACTAATTACAAATACAAACACACTTTAAAAGAAAGAAGACTATTAACTTCATTTACATATTCATCTTTATTTGTCCTGAGTTTTCTTGTGAGATCCATGCCTTTTAGTCTCGAATGTACGCGCCGTTCTTTTCTTTTATGTAATAATTCTGGAGTATCCCGTTTCAACATCCAGCAGTAATCACTAATCAGCCATCATGCTGATGTTCCACCTTCCCTGATATCTCTTCTCCATTTCTTTAATGTCTTGGTGAAACCGTTCTCCTTGTTCTTCGCTGAGTGCTCCGAGATTCTCAGGGGAGTAATTCAAGTGTGAATGTAAGAAATGTAATTTTAAACTCATATTACAACCCAACTCTTTGAACTTATTTAGCATCTTGTTCACAATGTTTTGGTAATTTGGGTCCTTGTTGTTCCCCAAACATTTGCTGATAATATCTTTAAAAGCAATCCACGCTTCTTTTTCAAGATTGTTCATTTGTTCTTTCAAAGTGTTCATCCAAAGTTAGTTTTTTAATCTGGGGACCAACGAAAATTCCTTCTTTCAATTTTGCTTCCGAAAGAGTTGGGAATTTACCACACAGATACTTAAAACAATCCCCATCTTCGTCCAAGGCCTTTACAAATTGCTTCATCAAGCCCACTTTTACGTGAAGCGGATATAAAAGGATTTTCTTCGTGTCAACCATACTTTCACTTTGAATGTTTTTAGAACCAGGTGTCAGGTTGACTCTGCGTGGCCATTCCTTTTTTATCCAGTGCTGAGTTCTTGCTCGGCTATCCCATTCACACAAAAAACATGGAAACTGCGTATAACATGGTTGTTGACCTAACAACATACAAATCACTTTTAGGTCTCCACAAAGTAGCCAACCGTGTTCTTTGTATTTAACCTTAGCTAGAAGAAGCTCAAGATTTTCATACGTTTCCTTCAAGTGAACCGAATGAGCCACAGGAACGGATGCATACAAGTTACCGTTGTGAAGGAGGACGCCTTTTAGACTTCTTTTGGAGGAATCAGTGAAAAGTCTCCACTCATTTGGGTCATAGACTGCAGCGCCTAGCTTAAGTATTAGTTCCGAAACATTGTTGCAATATACCAGTGAGTTTTCTTGAAAAAAAATATTGGATGAATTCTTTTTCTCGACTTCTGTACCAGTAAAATAACGTCCCGGGAGAAAGCAAGGTCTTTGCACGAAGTCTGGATCCCCAAATCTCTGAAGAATCCTTCGGGAGACACAAATCTCTTATCAAATCATTAAGTTCACTTTAAGTAAATAATTGGGGTTCACCAGATGTTTGGGTTTGAAAACAATCAATATCATCGTTTTCATCGTCATCAGACATCGAATCAGATGAAGTTATATCAAGAGTATTTAGTTTAGTAGGTACAGGTATACCAGGTCCATGAGCAACAGGTCTTATAGCAGACTGAAAGTTTGGATAAGAAATTTCCTTTTTATTTTTAGTATTGTAGCCTTACACGTTACATGAACAAAAATAGCGGTCATTACTGTGATTTCTAGGCTCACGCCAGACCATTGGAATCCCAAAAGGTAAAGAATCCTTTTTACCTTTACTCCACAGTCGAAGTTGTTCAGCACAAACACTGCAAACTTAATGTGAAGCCCATGATTTGTCTTGATCCCCAAGTTTCATCCCGAAGTACGCATAGTATGCTTTCTTGACGAAGTCTGTAATATCTCGCCTTTGTTTTTTCACAGTAAATTTTTCACAATTATAACAAAATGTTTGGGCTATTTACACACCCTCTGGTTGCCATAGCGACAAATAAACAAATTTCAAAAGAAAAATATAGTCACCGCGCACCTTTGAATAATAAAGAACTATAACCTCGCACGCACAGACAGACTGACTCATCTCATGGCTTGTCAATCACTTATATACTAGCGGTGCGTTTCTAAAATGTTCTAGAAGACTCTATGACGTCACTTCTGATCTGGAAGCATTTATAGGCAGTAGTTTTTAATCAAAATTTAATCGAGTCAATTTTAATGAAAATTACTTGCATATGTAATATGAAATGTGACATTTTGTGAAAAATCTGTACGTGATGGCGAAAAGTTACTATTTTCGGAATCAGCGTGCAAAAATTACTATATAAGTGATAAAATATTTCGGACAACAAAACCATCGTAGGCCTGTGAATTATTGGATGTAAAATGGTTTGTCACTCCTTCACTTTTTGAAGATGGTACCAAATAAACTTGTCTTCCAAGGTATGCCCACACACACACACACACACACACACACACACACACACAAATGAAGTGAAACTAATAAGCAGTAAAAGTTAAAATTTTATAATTAAAAACTTTTCTACATTAACGAAATAAAGCTGCAAATATGCTTTAGCCTTTTGAATAAACCTTCATTTGCACGTTTGCTTTTATTAATAAACATGATTCATAACATTGGTATACATGATTTTTTGCTGACTGAAAACTGTCAGTATATTTTTATTCCTTACTCGGTGAGATTACTAAGAACCACTATCGTTTGGTCCTCACGTCATAATTTTCAAAAACAGGTCATTACAACATTTGGCAAAGTGCACCACATTTGCATACAGTACAGTTTACCAGTTTTATTTCCTACTATATAAGAATGTGTTGTAAATTATATAAATGTTACAATGGATCACCTGAAGATCAGGACCCCCAGCCTCAATTACCAAATGATATATATCTTCTTAAAATTAACGAAAATATCACGACTTAACCTAACCAATCGTCAAGGGCGTACAGTTGACCAAACCGGGCATTCATTTAATTTATTATTATATTTGGTACTGTAAAGCAAAAAACAAGAATATATGGGGGCCCTGATCTTCAGGTGATCCGTTACAATTTATTAGTGATATGCATTATAGGAGTAATTAATATTAAATATAACATTATTTTAGCAAATGTGAATTCTAATCAGTTCTATAATTGTTTTATTATTAATGTTTTTTTATATAATTAATGTTTTTTATTATAATTAATGTTTTTTTCTGTTTTAGATAATGTCTCATCGGCGTCGGTGTGTAAACCATCCTGACTTCATTCTGTTATACTTGTGGTAGCTTTACGCCAGTAAAACAGAGACAAACCATTAGCAACTTTTACGAGAAAGCGTATTACGCCTACTTTGGTGTTAGAATTGGTGACCAGAACAAATCGTGGGCCCCACATTATGTTTGCCGGTCCTGTGTTGAAAATGTGATACAGTGGCTTAAAGGAACAAGAAAATCTCTCGCATTTGGTGTGCCTATGGTGTGGCGTGAGCCCAGAGACCACACGTCTGATTGTTATTTTTGCATGTGCAGTATTCAAGGGTACAGCACTAAGAACAAATCTGCAATAAAATATCCAAATTTGCCATCCGCTATTCGTCCTGTTCCTCACAGTGAAGATGTACCAATTCCACCTAATCCCCAGAACTTTGATGGTTTGAGCATAGACTCTGATTTTGATCATGTAACAGGTGACCACAGTGATTTTGAAGCTATGGTGAAGTTGAAGCTACGTTGAAACAGTCACAACAGTTTACACAATCTGAATTGAATGATCTGGTGCGTGACTTGGAACTCCCCAAAAATATCACAACTTCTAGGCTCCAGGTTGAATGAAAAGAATCTATTGGCACCTGGCACTACATTTGCTTGGTATAGGGACAGGGAAAAGTAGTTTATGCCCTTCTACTCAAAGGGTTTCTTGTGTTCTGTACTGATGTAAAGGGTTTGATGAATGCCCTGGGTGTTACGTATGAGCCATCTGCGTGGAGATTCTTCACTGACAGCTCAAAAACTAGCGTAAAAAGAGTTTTGTTACACAATGGAAATGTGTTACCCTCTATTCCTATTGCCTATTCTGTACATTTAAAAGAAACTTATGACTCCCTGAAACTATTGTTGGAAAAAGTGAAATATAGTGATCCTGAGTGGACTATTTGTGGTGATCTGAAGGTGCTGACCACGCTTCTTGGACAACAGTCAGGATATACGAAATTCCATTGTTTTCTGTGCGAATGGGACAGCAGGACTATAGCTAATCTCGCACTTGGAGACAAAAATGTGATCAATGAGCCACTTGTCTCCCCTGACAAAGTGCTTCTGCCAATGCTTCATATAAAACTGGGGGTAATGAAACAGTTCGTGAAAGCCCTAGATAAAGATGGAGACTGCTTTCGTTACATCGTTTTAGAATTCCCAGAGAAAAGTGAGGATAAACTCAGCGCTGGTGTTTTTGAGGGGCCACAGATAAGACAGCTGATGAAAAAAGACCATTTTACAGCGTCTATAACTCAGACAGAAACGGAGGCTTGGATATCATTCAAGAGTGTTGTGGAAAACTTTTTGGGCAACAATAAATCAAAGGACTATGAGAAGATTGTCAACAACATGCTTACTAGTTTTAAAAATCTAGGTTGCAACATGAGTATGAAGGTTCATTTTCTACATAGCTACCTTGACTACTTTCCAGAAAACCTTGGTGCAGTCAGTGAAGAACAGGGCGAAAGGTTTCACCAAGATATCAAGATCATAGAAAAACGATGTCAGGGTAGATGGACTGAAACAGTGATGGCCGACTACTCTTGATGTTTAAAAAGAGATTCATCCAATCCGCACAACAGAGTTTCAAGAAAGCGCAAACTCATCCAAATGAAAAATTAACAGTTAGGGTTTTGCTATTGATTAACAAGATTTTATTTTTTATTTTTTGCTAAAACCTGACGTGATGGAGCAAAACCAATAAAATACAACTGAACATTCTCCGGAGAAACCAACACATTTAATATATAAGTTATTGAAATAGAAAGTTATACAAATAGTCTTTACAGCAAAGCATTGATCATACAAATAGTCTTTACAGCAAAGCATTGATCATACAAATAGTCTTTACAGCAAAGCATTGATCATACAAATAGTCTTTACAGCAAAACATTGATCATACAAATAGTCTTTACAGCAAAGCATTGATCATACAAATAGTCTTTACAGCAAAGCATTGATCATACAAATAGTCTTTACAGCAAAGCATTGATCATACAAATAGTCTTTACAGCAAAGCATTGATCATACAAATAGTCTTTACAGCAAAGTATTGATCATACAATATCATAATATCTATTAACATATTGTACTTTTCAGTGTAAGATATTAACAACTTCAGCGAAATTTTAAAATATTGTAAATGAAAAAAATTTCAAAATAGTGCATGATAAACATTAGCCTATAAGAAAAAACAACAACATATATTTAAAACTACAAAATTCAAAAGATTACTCAAAGCTACCAGGTCCTCTGTAAGTTATTCCTGTCCAAAATAAGAACCAAACCACCACCACAAAAATATACTCATGTAAAAGAATTATACAATATATTTGTTTTATCCGAGGACTGGGGTCAATGTGTGACTGGGATCAATGTGTGAGTAGCCGGTTGGGTGGTTGTATGATTGCGCTGAATGATAAACGTATCGTGATATAAAAGTAAACCAGTGTATAAATGTATTTTTGTTCTGAGGTCGCGTGCTGTGGTTGTCGAAATCTGCAAACGTTAATTTTGTTAATTCAAGGTATGTTTTAACTTAACTATGAAATAATAATTATAATACAATACAATATAATATAATAGTCGTCGTAACGCTTTGCTTCAAATATCTGATATATATTTCTGTTATAGTTTTTTTTTATTTGGAAAAAAAGTTTATGTTTTGATTTATAGGATTGTGTTGTTCCATCGAATATTAAACCGAAGTTAAATGACTCTTAAGGAAATTATTTGAGGTATGAATTTTTGCATCTTATTATATCAGTCTTGAAAGTAATTTTTTTTAATTCCATTTGTTTGTTTTAAAATTAAATTAATAATAGGTATTGGCCAAGCCCTAGAGTTTTGTGAAGTGGATTAAATCTGAAACCTTTCAACATAGTAAAGTGTTTCCTTATTTTATAATAATAATTAAATTTATTAATTAATATCGGATTATAGTTTTGGGTATTATATAGTCTCGTGGAACTATTATTTAAAGTAGGTTTGTAACTTTATACCGAGTGGGATTAATTACACAGACTTCAGAATTGGGTTTTGAGACTTGACTCCTCGTTGTTCGAGAGTCTCCCGAATCACTTCGAACTTGTAAATCCTATTGTCTCGTTCACAGGCTATATATACATACATACTGTTCGTTAATTAGGTTTACTTTTGCTTTTCTTTTTGTAATCGCTTTGTTGTTTATAGTCGCTTTGTTGTTTATAGTCGCTTTGTTGTTTATAGTCGCTTTGTTGTTTATAGTCGCTTTGTTACTCGTAGTAGGTTAGTTACCTTTTGACTTTTGGGTACTTGTAGGTTATCCCCCCCCCCCCCCCAACCAATTTTGACAGAATATTTTCGTTAAAATTAACGAAAATATCACGACTTAACCTAACCAATTATCAAGGGCGTACAGTTTTTATTAGTAAATAGTAAATACTATTCCAGAAACAGTTAATTAATAATAGATCAACTGTACACCCTTGATAATTGGTTAGGTTAAGTCGTGATATTTTCGTTAGTTTTAACGAAAATTGTCAAAATTGGTGGTGGTGGGGCGGGGGGAGAACCTACAAAGGTAAATTTATAGTATTACACCCGTCTCCCTTTGGAGGTGAAATTTGTTTTTCCTATGTTTTTGATGTGTTTGAACGAATCTGACCTTCAAAACTGTCGGAAATGACTCGTTTTTGATTGCCGGCTGGGGGAGGGGGGTTATCTCAAAAACGAGTCATTTCCGACGAGGTTTGAAGGTCAGATTCGTTTCAAAAACACAACAAAAAACCATAGGAAAAACAAATTTCACCTTCAAAATTGACCTAACCTATCCTAACCTAAAAGAAAAACAGGAATTACCTTATTCACGTGCAGGGGCAGGCTGAGGCTCTTCCTGGAGTAGATTTCGCTTGTCTTTAACTGAAGAAATGAATAAATACCTTGCCAGGTATTGGTATAGATATTTTGACCACCGAATACCTGGCCTCTTAACCCATTCCTTTAAATCCCGCCAAAATCTTTCGATATTGTGTGTGTGAATTTCGATATTCTCGTTATCCACAAAATTTTTAGAATGAATAATAACAAAATGCTTGTAACCTAAATCACTTAGTCTTGTAGGCAGCCCAGGAATCACTATAAATCACAGAGCCAGGCCTAATGTACTTCTGAATGAGTGGAATGTGTGTTCCATTCCAGTAGCAAAGTAATTCAAATCCGAAATGGATGGAGCGCAGTGATTGGGCAGACATGTAACAGTCACACAAACGAACGTACGAACATGCACTAGATACACACCAAAAAAAATGTTTATATCTCGAAAACGAAGCATTTGCGACGGAAACGCTATAGAAGGAAAGTGTCTTAGAATTAAAAAATCTACTTAATGAACATATAATAATTGCTGAACGTTAGACGGGTGTAATACTATAATAATACCCCTACAAGTACCGACTTTTGTCGTAAATGCAAAGCTTGAAGTCTGTTTTTCATTTTAAAAAAATGTTAGTGTAAATCTTTTAGAATAATCAGCAAGGACCTACAACTGTACGAACCTAGAGTAAGGGAGAAAACTATATAGCACTGTAATATTTATTAGGTACTTTCCTGTTATCCCGGACCCCAGACTTTTTGCCAGTTGCCAGACTTCAATTTTGACAGAATATTTTCGTTAAAACTAACGAAAATATCACGACTTAAGGATCTTTTCCGTTTGACTGCCGCCATTGAAACATAAGAGGTGTGCCCCCAGCCTTCTTTACTTAGCCTTATAAGGCTAACTAACGAAAATATCACGACCTAACCTAACCAATCGTTAGGTCAACTGTACGACCTTGACGATTGGTTAGGTTAGGTCGTGATATTTTTGTTAGTTAGCCTTATAAAGGTGATCCCCTTATTTTTCTGAGTACACGATTAAAACTTAAAAATTAAGCATGGATCTTGAAAGTAATTAAAATTGTTTATAAGAAACAAAATTTGAAGGGGAAATTAAGAAAAGCTTTTTTATAAAAACTTATTTTGTATCAAGACATTTCAGTTAAAATACAAAAAGTTTAATTGTTTCAATGGCGGCAGTCAAACGGAAAAGATCCCGACTTAATCTAACCAATTATTAAAGGCGCCCAGTTTACCTAACTGGGCATTCAATTAACCTAATTAGTTGGTAGGGTTAGGTTAAGTCGTGATATTTTCGTTAGTTTTAACGAAAATAGTGTCGAAATTGAAGTCTGGCAACTGGCAAAAAGTCTGGGGTCCGGGATAATAGGAAAGTACCTTTTATTCTATAATACTATAATTGTACAAGGAATTCCAGCTATTTATAAAGCTTCCCTTCAAAATTTTTTCAATCACGCTTAGCTCCACGAGCTTGCCTCATTTAAATGCATGCAAGAATCCCAGCTATTTACGGGTTCGCCATTTTCCCTAGTCATAAATTGATCTTAATTATATATCCATCCATTGTACTGTCACTTCTAACTATACCAAATTGATCTAATATTCACAAGATTTCTTTGATTGAAAAATAAGTCCTCTCGTAAAGCTATTTAAGGTGCTACCATTCACCGCTACAGTTGGTAAGTCATTCCAAAAGTACCCCTAATATGCTGAAAAAATATTCGCGTACATCTAATCTAAGTGTTCTACCTAAGTTTCCTATTGACCTAGTTCTATTACCCTATCATTCTCGGGAAGAAAATACGGATCTTTTCCTTTATAGCACCCCCAATTTCTTCTTTTCAGTTGGTAACAATTTTAAAGGTTAATTGAATGCCCGGTTAGGTCAACTATACGCCCTTGACGGTTGGTTAGGTTCAAGTCGTAATATTTTCGTTAGTTTTAACAAAAATATCACGACTTAACCTAACCATTTGTCAAGGACCTAAACAATGGGGGGGTGCTGTAAAGGAAAAGATCCGAAAATACTTCCATACGAAGCCACTTCTCACCAAGTTAATACATTTTACCTATTATCTAAAATATGTTTCTACCTTGAACTTAGGTGTATATTATTTATATCTTTATAGTATAGTCCTATATTTCATATACCATTTCCCCCATATATCGTGTATTTTTTTTTAAATTTCTACTAAGATTAGTAGAGCTGATTTGAGCGTGAGAATGGCAAACGCTTGCTTATTGTGCTATCCCCATTGCGCAATATATTTTCGTGAACAACTGGATATGGACGTGAAAATTTTTATTTTTAAAAAGAAATGAATAATTTTTAACATTTCTGAGTGGCCAAACTCAAAGAAGACACTTGCTGAAAGATGGAGATTTATTCAAGAAATACATTATATAATTCTTTATAAAATTATAATTACTTATTCTGATTTAAAAATATAAAATAAGCATATACACATTTATTTCAACCTTTAAACTCGTGGTCTACATCCGTAAAAGACCGCCAATAGTGTATCTAGGCTCCCCCCTCCTGCAAGAAATGCTGCTGCTTGGGAAAAACTTGTATTTTAGAGTTAAAATTATTTAAAATTCACTAAATGGCCTCTGTTTCTGGAGGTCTTACTTCCAGTAGGGCTTCTATTGATTCTTTTGTACCTGTAAAATGTCAAATTCCTGCATCGAGAATGTTCCCGGGAATATATTCTCCTCAACCATGGGTATATTCCCAAAATTTTACAACTCTAATTTTACCCTGCAAACATTTTGTACGGTTCGGTCATGTCACCCTTAATACATCTGTTAAAAAAAAAATTTCTCTAATCCTTTCCCCTCAAACCAGGCACGAGTTTAGTTGCTCTAGCATGAAGACCCTCTATCATAGTGTTTTTCAAAAGGTGGGTCGTAGTTCGTTTACCCCTGTAGTAGTGTTTTGTGCGCAAAAAACTTAAAAAAAAAAAAAAAAAAAATATCGAATTTGTTTACCCCTATAGGATAAGGGGTCGCGCCGACCTAAGACCCTGGCATGAGCGTCGTGGGGAAAATCCAGCTGATAAACACTGCTCTGAAATATACCTTTCCCGAAATAAGATCATGTCTGTATGCAATATTTTAAATGTGGCCTTTAATAATTCCCATCATTCCTTTAGCTTTGTTTCCTAGCTTCTTGGCATTGTCTTGAAGATTTAAGATTTTTGATAATTACTTTCTCTTCGTGTAGTCTCTACCCAATTTCCACCCAGTTCATACCCAAATTTCCTGTTCTTCCTTCCTAATGAAGAACCTTGCATTTATCTTAATTTTACTTTTTCTTAAGAACCTTCCCAATAAGCGAAAATGATAGAATAACTGGCCTATAGTTAGCGCTTTTACTGACTTTCTTAAAAAGTTACATTTGTCATTTTCCAATCTTCAGGTATTTCTGCATACTGAACGACATGTCAAATATAATGCTAAATGCCTCGGCCAAACATTCACCCTCCACCCCCTCGCTTTCCTTAAGTATCCTAACATAGATATTATCAAGGCCTGCTGCTTTATTAGATTTTGATTTACTAATTATATTCATATCTTTTTCAATATTAACCCTATCCAGTACAGTCCTATCAGTGGCTATTCTCTTGTCCTTCGTGAAAACTGATTCAGAAAGTTTATTGAGGGTATATTAGACGTGTCTTCATCTTGGTTACTGATCCCATTACTCTCTAAGTGGTAAATATTGTTTTTTTTTGCTGCTATGTTTATAAAAGTTGAATTTTGGCTGGGAGAGGATCCGTCTTACTGTCCCTGGCTAAATTTATTTCTGATTCCTTCATTATTCCTAATTAATCTATTCAGTTTATTCATATTTATGTAACTTCGTAAATCTTCCTCCCTATGATTACTTCTAAGCGTTTTAAAAACTTTCTTCTTACAATTATCGTCCTTATTACCCTATTCCACCATACACATTGGCTTCCTACTTGTATTAATTGTAATAGGCCTAAAAGGTATATACATGCTACTTAAATATATAACCCATAATACATTTAAATTCGTCCCATATTTCGTATGCATTGTAGAATGGATTACGGATAATCTCTGGACCTGATACTTTAAGCTTGCTACTTTCCACTTTACTAACCGTACCAAGGATCTAAATTTATTATAATCTTTCAAAAAAGTTTGGAACCTTTTCATTATTAGATGAGGTAAATTATAATTTTCTTTGCATATTTTCATTTTAGATTTTTTATGTACAAATTTCAAAAGCGGGGCAGGGTAGGGGAGGGTGAGGGGGTTGTATTTGGGAAGGATAGTGTATTTCATACCCATTAATATAAATAATGGAAGATGAGACAAGACATGAAATTTTCATAACAAACGGCTTTTTAAAAAAAAAAAAAATTTTTTTATTGGTATATTGGGTATCTCACTAATCAAACTTAAAAAGTTAGACTATTTGCCTCTTTAGGGGTAAATAGGGGGGGGATAATTAAGGTAATTCGCGATGAGTTGGACTTTTCAATGAGTCGGACTGGCTAGAGCCCTATATAGTCCGACTTATCGAGGGTTTACTATATATATTATCCCTAAAATCGTAATTTTTTTTTTATAGAATCGAATCAACTGTACATATATAGATTATCGGGTGTGTATATACTGAATTAAGTTTCAAATTAATTAAATCATCATAAGGACAAAGTAAATCCTTCTAAAAAAATGTATTAAGTATTTGATCATGAGGAGGAACAATGGTATTAAAGTATGATAAAAGTTTTATTGCACAAGAGATTGGGGTACTTGTAGATTATCTTCGCCCCACAATTTTGACAGAATATTTTTGTTAAAACTAACGAAAATATCACGACTTAACCTGACCAATTATCAAGGGCGTACAGTTGATCTATTATTAATTATAACATTGTTTCTGGAATAGTATTTACTATTTACTAATAGATCAACTGTACGCCCTTGAAAATTGGTTAGGTTAAGTCGTGATATTTTCGTTAGTTTTAACAAAAATATTCTGTCAAAATTGGTGGGGGTGGGAGATGACCTACAAGTACCGAGATCGGTCTCAGTATATAGATTGAAATTATAATCTAAGTAAAAAAAAAAAGTTTATTTACGAAAGTGTTCTTCAAAACAACAACAACAACAATGATGTTGTTTACCAGACTTAATGGAGATTCGAAAATATCGAATCGGAGCCCAAGCTAACGAATCGAATCATCATCATCCCGATTCGAAATAAAATCGAATCACGAAGCTTCGCAAGGCCCTAATATATATATATATATATATATATATATATATATATAATATATATATATATATGTGTGTGTGTGTACACACAGGGAGAGTCAAAAGTCCTGCCTCAAAAGGTATTTAGTGTATAGTTATTTTTGAGGCAGGACTTTTGACTCTCCCTCTATATAAAAAGATTTAATGAAGCTGTCTCGAAATATAGATGCTGAGATTAGAAACAAGACCCGATTTCGCACCTCATCATTATTATCGCATCCAGTAATTTTATTTTATTTCCGAAGTCGAAATAAGTGCCTTTGATCGAGGGACTTTTCTCTTCTCCTCAACGGTTAAAACTGCGTTAGGAGTTGGTTCTCGAGACGGGGTATCCTTCGTCTTCAGCTTAGATTTTAAAGGTTTCGACTCCTTATTTCGGAGTGACATCCAAGGCTTTTTTCCGAAGATGCGCTGCAGTAGTAGTAGTAGTCGTCTCGAAAGCGGTCAGTTTTAAAGTCTCATCGATTGAGCTGTTAAAAAGTTAAAATTTTAAATATCGGATGCGATTGTCTTTTTCAAACCATGAAAATGTAAAATTCGTGTCAAACCATTTCGTGAAGTACATGCAGAGGACAGCTTAATGCAGAAACCCAAGAATAATGAAAAACTGGTGTCAAAAACAAACACAAACAAACACACACATATATATATATATATATTTTTTTTTTAAATATTTTGTAGCGTTGGAAAAGTTTACTTTTATGAAGAAGGTAGAGTTAGTCCTGAAAGGGAAGGATAAGAAGGGGAGTTATTGAAGCGGAAATCGTAAATGTAAGGATATGAAGTGGGGAAGCAGAAGATTGTTTGGTTGATATTAAAAGCATTCTTAGTGAAGAGAACTGTGAATGTTGCTTTCATTTTCATTTAAAAGCGAAATAATCCTTTAAGCTCATTCAGCATAAAGTCTATCTTAAAAAATTGTACATGCAGTTTGCATAAAGACAAAAAGTTCCTTTTTACGCAGGTTTTATCAATTCGTCGTTGTGTGTAAGGTTCGGATAGGATAGGTCAGGTCGTATAAAATCAGAAATCCATACACGTGTATACAATGGTGTGTATACATAATGGAATTGTAAAAAAACTCGTTTTGCTTAAGGTCGAATCTCGGCTTTGTGAGAAATTCGACTTCGCTCGAAAGTTTAAAATGCAAATCTGGTTATTTCCAAATATACGCATTAGTTAGGTCACTAATATGGAGCTAGGTTAGATAGTTTTTTTTTTTTTTATTTACAGTAATTAAATTTCCATATTTAGCGGGACTACGAAAGGTCTATCCATAAACGCGGTTGTCCAATGAGACCAATCATTTCAATTTCTACATGTAAAATATCGGCCTATTTTTGCAAATGTTTAACTTGCTGTATTGAAAAAATTGAAAGAAAACCCTCGCAAGACTTCCTTAGTAAAATTGGTATGAATCTTTTAAACAAGACTCGCTTTCTCTTATGAATAATATGTATCCTTTTTGATTTTAGAAATGGACGCGATATTACGGCATTGTTGACTCTAATGAAAGACCTTCTTTTGAAATGTATAGAAAACCTACTCGTATTAATAGCGCGCCATCTTTGTTTTTAGCTATCCGAATAACCAAAAGTAGAAGCTTATTGTTAGAGACTTCTTATAGGTTCTGTAATCCGAAATAGTTTCGATTCTGAGTTGGTTTGACTCGGATCAGATGTTGAAAAAAACATTGGTCATAAGTTTTATTTTCAATTACCATAATTTAAGCAATAAGTAAATAAAAAAAAAAAAAAAAATTCTTAACATAATAAATTCCATACCGTTTACAAACTGCCAAAGATCATCAGTATTACAAACAATCTCTGGACCCGATACTTTAAATTATGTTACTTTCCAATTATAAAACTGTCTCAAAAGAAGAACGGTATTAAACCAATTTTATGTCGTAATTCTGAAGCTGTAACTTGAGACCATAATTGAAGCGTTTTCCCAAATCTCTCGTGAAAACTGCAATTTCAGGATGTAATACTTCAAAAACATTTATGTCAGTACTTCCATAATTTAAGAGCAGTTTCAAAGATATTGCAATTATGGACGATAATAATGATAATAAATAATTCAATACATCAACTTAAGATACTATAATTATTTCCCTTCGAAATACGAAATCTTTCGTGATTCTGTGAACTTAAATGTTAACGAAAGCTTTTGTTCTATAATATGCTAATTACCATAATGCTATTATTAATTAATGAATATATATGTATGTTAGTAATGTATTCTGTTAGCTGATGAAGGCTCTATTGTAGAATCGAGAATCACACACACACACTATATATATATATATATTATATACATATATATTGTTAATAAATATAAGAATAATTTCAAAACAAAATATAAAGGAGTTTCCGGGTTCTACAATAGAGAACCTTCATCAGCTGAAATAAAAATTGGAGAAATGAAAAATATTTAAAATAAAGTCCATCGAGACTAAAATTCTGACACACACACACCACACACACACACACACACACACACACACACACACACACACACACACACACTATTTTATTCTTTTTATACATGTGCAACATATACGTTGGATTTAACAGGAAATATATATATATAAAGTATTCGTAGAGAAATGCTGTATTTCAGTTAGTCTTTATCTTTTGTACCACGCAAAGGATAGTTATGAAAAGCTTACAGTTCGTTTGGAAGATTTAACATAAAAAGTCAGTTTAACTCCAGCGTACAATATAAAGCGTCAAAGAATTTTAAGACATTTAAAAAAAGTTAAAATGCAAAAATTTTCATACATTTACTTGCAAAAATTATTTAATATTTTGCTTGTCCACCTTAGGCTTGAAGAATTTAAAATTTTTATCAGTAGTTGCCTGTTTGTTGATGAAGAGAGAGACTTGACAATTCTGAATTCTGGAAATTTTCTCTGATTTTTCATGGAAGATGGATGACTGTACAAGACATTATAGGCAATGGATCGTCGTGGTAAACGGCTGTCTACAGATCTTAACTCGTTTGCTACGCAACCCTTAATATCACGGGCTCTCGCTTCTGACCATTTCTGCGCAGCACCATATATACACGGGTTTAAACTTTAAACCGAGATATATATCTGCGTAGTCCGTGTTTTTGGCTCGACTCGTAACTGGGCGCTCACGCTCACCCGTTAACTGCGCGAGCGCCCAGTTACGAGTCAAGCCAAAGAGAGATCTGTTTAAAGTTTAAACCGTATGTAGACGGTTGCTGCAGTTATAGAGAAATGGAAAGGCTTTGGATCAGTCAAAACTCTACCAAGATGTGGACGAACTCGCAAGATTTTAGAACGTACAGCTAAACAGAATGAAAGAGTGGCTGCCAGTCACTCGTGGATTCGCAGCATAATGATCCAAAACATAAAAGTAAGAGCACCATGAAATGGTTTTAACAAAAGAATTTAAAGATTTTCGAGTGGACCAGTTAAATAATAGCCCAGATCTCGTTTTAATTGAGAATTTATAGTTTGATTTGTAAAAAGATATCCGCAAGAGAAACCTTTCGAATCTGAATGAATTGCAAAAAAATTCTTTAGAAGAATGAGCTAAAATTTCTACTGACAGATGTCAAAACTTCGTAGAAAAATACCCAAAACAAATCACTGAAGTCATTCAAGCAAAAAGGTGGCCACACGAAGTATTGAATAATTTTGTAAATAAATTTCCGAAAGCTTTGGCAAAAGTTCCTACTCCCGCCATATCATTTCAAGTCATGTACGAAAACTTTTGCATTTTAACTTATTTTTTTTAATTCTTTGATGTTTCACATATGTAGTTGAACTAATTTTTTTCAAACTAATGGTAAACTTTTCATAACTATCTATGCGTGGAATAAAAGATAGGGACGAATATAATTTCAAATATTTCTACCAATACTTATGAGCGCCACTGTGTGTGTGTGAAATGGAAATTTTTATTGGCAGACAATAGTCCATATGACAAATATTAATAATACAATAACAGTTCACATGTTGAGGATAGAAATGTATACAATTAATTAGAAATATAGTAATGTCGAAGCTAAGTGGAGCTACAGACAGACGTTTTCATACCGTGAATTCCATAGCTAAGATGATAAACGGCAGGACTCATGGATAGCTTGGATAATCGGGTTGGTTGATTTTTTAATTCTTTGCATTAGACTGTATTGAACACGTCTTGTTACCTCCGGGAAACTCGGGACATTGCGGGTAGCAAACATTTGTGAAGCTGAGAATCTTGGGAGGGGGGTAATTTATGTAGGAGTTTACAAGACCTGTTGTACAGCAAATTTAGGGTTTTGCCAGAACCTTTTTCATAATTTACCCATAGTTGCTTTCCGTATATATTACTGCAGAAAGTACGAAAGCGTCTCTCTTTTGTTTCACTTGTACAGAACCAGAAGTTCCTTAGTCATATTCACTTTAACACAGTCTTGGAGATTTTCTTATAGCTGAGTCATTACTCGAGGAGCTGGTGATAGTTTGACCCAAATACTTACTCTTGTACTGCCTCAATTACTTCACCTCATTTTGGTTCTAACATCAGCTGGCTGATTATATACAGTATATATACCTTTCAACTGGTCCGCGCGATGATTCCTCATTTCACGAAGGTCAAGCTTGTCGCCCCTCCTCTCGAGTTGGCCTGGTGAAATAGTGAGTTGGTTTCTTGTACTCCACCTCACATAGCCAGGTACGCCCGGCTCTCATCGGGGATTGTTCTGAGCCAGACGTCTAGTCTTTTGAAGATGTCCACTGTAACCCCACTCGTGTTCCTTTAGTCTTTGGGCAGCTGATTAAACAGTTTTGGTCCTCTTACAACAAAACTATTTTCTTTCAGGGTTCAAGATGTTCCCTGTCTAGCCTTTAATTTGGGAACACGGCAGTCTTCCTTTTCGACTTTCCACTGTTGTTTGGGGAGTTACAGGGTTCAGAGTAAGATTAGGGACTAGTTTCTCCATTATTTTCCAAGTGTAAATAATGGTGTATATCTCTCTCTCCCCCCTCCTTTTCAGTGAATGTTTAATTCGCCTAACCTTTCCCAGTAATTTAGTTCTTTGCACTCCTTGATCTTGGCTGTGAAGCTTCTCTGAATCCCCTCTAGTTGTCTAATGTCTTTTGTATATGGGCATGTTAGGACCGAGCAGTATTCCAATTTGGGTATGATCAATGCTTTCAGTAGAGGAATCATTATATTCCTATCTCGTCGTTTAAAGGTTCTCCATATATCTTCCCAGTTACTCTCTCTGCTCTGTTTACTGCTATCTTATTTTGTTTCAAATTTCGCATCCTCAGTCATTACAACCACCTAAGTCTTTTGCTTTAGAATTCTTCTGAATTTCCTGTCCGTCCATTTGGGGTATAATCAATGTTCCCTCTAATTTTTTTTAGTCCGTGTGCGCAAGAAATTTTCGTTGTGCGTACATTTACATTCATGGTGAAAAATTGTGCAAACTTTTCCGAGCGCTATTATCTTCAAAATGAAATATATATAAATATTAAATACTTAATAAATATTATTTCCATAAGGTGGTAGCTTGATCATTACGGTACTATTAAATGGATATTAAAAAACTGTTTACAATATTCTTAAAAAAAGAAAACATTTTATCCATTCTAAAAATATGAATAAAATAAAAAATAGTAAAATAAAATTCAACAAAATAAAGAAATAAAATAAAAATAACATTAATTGAAAATGACTATTTTAGTTATCATTTCTCAAAACAATTTTTAGCATTTAGCAATTTAAAATAGACTATCAAGATTAATACATGATTTTATCCATTCACAAAATAGGAATAAAATAAAAAAATAAAAAATTTTTATGAATTATGAGATACTGTAATTACTGTTCGTTTTTGTGCAAAAATAAGAAAGGAGGTTTATATTCAATGCGTTAACGTATAAAAGAAAAAAAATGCAAATACATAGTGAAAAAAATCCGTATTGCTTAATTGCGCGGACGTCGGCGAAGTCGGGCGGAAGGGGTTAATACTTAAAAGAGCGACTATAGAGTATGTTGATGCAAATGGTCAGACCTTGTGTGACGGTATATTTTTTAAATTACTTCATTTACTTTCGTGACTCATGATACGCTTGAGCCTGTGCGCATTTTATTTTGCTGTGTGCGCGGGTTTCACAACGCGTGCGCGCGCGCGCACGCGCACACCTTAGAGGGAACATTGGACCGTATAATAATCCATGAATTTTAGGTCTTCTCTTTTTCCATACCGTAACAGCTGAAATTTGTGAACTTCATATTGTTGTCTTCCGTCCACTTGTAGATTATGTTCATGTCTGTTTGTAGAGAGCCTGTATCTTCTGGGTTCTTATTTTTCTATTGAGCTTTGTGTCATCAGCAAAGTTACGGTGCTCTCTCTGATAACGTCATCCATGTCAGTTAGCATGATTATGAAGAGTAGTGGAGGTAATACTTTTTCTCGTGGTACTGAACTGAGGACTTCTGATGAAGATGCTCCTTGTACTGTAACGACTTGCCGAGCCGCTCACTAAGGAAATTATATATCCATTTTCCTACTTTTCATGTTATTCCCATATACTTCAGTTTATGTATTATGATTCCATGGTCACACTTGTCGGAACGCTTTGGCAAAGTCTGTGTATATTACATCATAGTTTTCATTACTTTCCAGTACATCAATAATGTTGTAGTGTTCCATTAGTTGTGATAGGCATGATCTGCCTAACCGAAACTCATGTTGATTATCTTTTAATTTTTTCTGAGTTTCCAAAAGGCCATAGATTTTCTCTAACTATTCTTTCAAATATTTTAGTGAAATGAGCTGTAAGCGACACTGGCCTATAGTTTTTGACCTCGGATCGATCTCCTTTATATACTGGGACTATGTTCGCGCTCTTCAGGATGCCCGGTATTTCTCCCATGTGTCTAGTGATAGTCTCCATATCCAATATAGGGGCTCAGCGATTGCATTCTTGCAGTTTTTGATCAGTGTGGCATTCCATTTGTCCGGTCCTGCCGCTGAGTGTGCGTTTAGTTTCCCTATAGCTTGTGTAATATCATTTGTCGTAAAGTCGAAGTCAGTTATATTTTCCCCTTGTAGTTCTTCAAAGAACGCGTTTCTATCGCATATCAGTTTGTTTTTGGGATACTGAAAGATGATTCATACTGAGCTCTTAATATTTCTGATATTTCTGTTAGATCATCAGATAAAGCAGTGTCTTCATTTTTCAAAGGTCCAATAGTCGCATGTTTTTTCAACTTCCTTTTTGCAAAATTATAGAAGTACTTTGAGTTAACCTTTATCGCCTCTATAGCGTCGCCTTCTTTTTCTGTATGCTTCTAAATTTGTACCTGTATGACGCAATCGATACTCTGCAGTTTATCATTTTATATTTTTCTGATGTTACCTTTACAGTAACTTAATTTTGCAATCACTCTTTTTCTCTTTCGAAACAATGCCCTCTTTTCTCTCTCGAACCTGCTTCTCTTTCCCCGTTGTTGTATTTTTTCGGACACGTCTTTCCACAATTTCCAGCGTCTTCTTCTCTAAGGTCGTTAGCATTTCTTCCGTTTTCTTGGCCTCGAAAATGGTTTTCCAACCTATTACTTCCATGCTGGATGCAACATCTCCCAGTTTATAGCTTTGGAGTGAAAATTAAAAAATTCGAATTTGCTTCTTTCTGTTGTTCGTGTTCTTTCCTTTCTTGCTGCTTTTATATTGGTCATTTCAATAATGTTGTGATCCGATATTATAGTTGGATATTTCTACATATCAGTTAGGTTGTATGTATACTGTGTATATATGAGGGGTCCCGCGTCTTAAGGTACCTAAGCGCCAAAATTAAAATTCGTCAGAAATCGCCTCCAAAGTTCAGCAATATTCTGGCAATAGTATCTGTTATTAATTGAGCTAGAACGTTCATTTTTGGCTAAATTAGAGTTCTAAGTATGCTAATGAAGATATTGACGAGTTTTTGGAATAGATTTTCATATTTTACATTTTAGATATATATTTTTTAATTTTTTGATTTTCTTATGCCGAACTTTGGGTGAACTTTTGGCTGGCGATAGAGGTGAAAAAAGTAGTTCGCTTCATAAGGTTTTCAACCATACTTCTAGTGTCGTAAGGTCATTATAACCCAAACCACGCGATAGAGGAAGGGTGAAAATAGTGATATCCATCAAAAACACGTTTTCGCCTGTGGTGGCGCTTAGGTACCTTAATACGCTCAACCCCTCATATATACACACACACACGTACATACATACAACCCAATTGATAATGTAGAAATATCCCCAACTATAATATCGGATCACAACATTATTGAAATAACCAATATAAAAGCAACAGGAAAGGAAAGAACACGAACAACAGAAAGAAGCAAATTCGAAATTTTTAATTTTCACTCCAAAGCTATAAACTGGGAAGATGTTGCATCCAGCATGGAAGTAATAGATTGGAAAACCATTAGAAATATTAATTAACTTTACCAATTTACAGTACTGTGCAAAAGTCAGAGACCACTGTCGATCTGATAACTATTAGATAATCTGTTGCATGAAAATTGGTTTTGATACTAAAATACATATTAACTAGAACCTCTGGTTCATATTAACGTATAACTAAGTTATTACTTAAGTGTATAAAGTTGTATAAGCTGGATGACCCTCTAGTCTGTATAAATTGGACTTGAGGGTTGATTCATTATATTACTTATAACGCATGTGTTTAAAGATCTAGCGAACTATTAATTAATGATGGATCTGCGTAAATGCTCCTAAGCTGCTATTATATCAATATTTACAGTTAAAAGTATTGACATATTCACTTAAATTCTGCAAAACAAATTTATCCAAAACGTTTCTCATTATAATCCTAATTCATGCTGTTTCTTTTCTTTCACAGGCTTAAGAAATGACAAAAAGTACAATTTCTGATGAGATTAGATATAAAATAATACATTTGCATGTTGAGGGACTGAGTCAAAGAAAAATAAGAATCTACAGGCGTTTCCAAAACTGGTGTACAAAAAATCTTGGCTCGTCACAGCTCAAATGGAATCCCAACTGATCGCCCTAGATCAGGGAGGCCCCCTAAGCTTTCTCCATCTGATCTACAAAATCTGAAGATTACTTCCCTTCGAGACAGACGTAAATCCAGCACTTCACTCGCAGCAGATCTCGAAAAAACAGTAGGTGTCTCAGTTGATCCCTTTACTGTATGAAGGAAACTTAACTCAGTAGGTCTTAAAAGACGTGTTGCAGCAAAAAAGCCACTTTTAAGGAATGGAAATGAAGAGAAGAAAATGTGCTTTGGAACACAAGTATTGGACATCTGAGACCTACTGAATTAAGTTTCCTTCGTACAGTAGAAGGATCAACTGAGACACCTGTTGTTTTTTCGAGATCCGCTGCAAGTGAAGTGCTGGATTTGTGTCTGTCTCGAAGGGAAGTAATCTTTAGATATTGTAGATCAGATGGAGAAAGCTTAGAGGGCCTCCCTGATCTAGGACGATCAGCTGGGGTCCCATTTGTGACGAGCCAAGATTTTTTGTACACCAGTTTTGGAAACTCCTGTAGATTCACTTATTTTTCTTTGACTTAAGGCCAGTTTACACTGATCAAAGTAGCATCAAAGTGGGCTCGTAAAAGTAACTTGGATACGAAATTGGACGCTACTTTGAGTGTAAACTGGCTACTTGTACAAGTAGCTACTTATACAAGTAGCGCTCCCATCCAAGTCGACTTTGAACTTTGAAATCTGTCCAAGTAAACCATACGAGTAGTCTCATCCAAGCAGCCGTTGGGAGCAGGACGTCGGTGTTCCCGCTCTGGGACTCGCGCTCTTTGTTTGTTTTCTGTGTTTCTAGTAGGCAGACTGACAAGGCCTTCTCAAAGTGAAACGATTTCACTTTGATAAATGTAAACACTTCATCCAAATTCGTATCCAAGTAGCTATCAAATTACTTTATATGAGTAGCTTGTACAAGTGCACTTGGATGTCACTTGGATGCTACTTTGATCAGTATAAACTGCCCTTTAGTCCCTCACCATGCAAATGTATTATTTTATATCTAATCTCATCAGAAATTGTACTTTTTGTCATTTCTTAAACCTGTGAAAGAAAAGAAACAGCATGAATTAGGATTATAATGAGAAACGTTTTGGATAAATGTTTTGCAGAATTTAAGTGAATGTCAATACTTTTAATTGTAAATATTGATATAACAATAGCTTAGGAGCATTTACGCAGATTCATCATTAATAGTTCGCTAGATCTTTAAACACATGCGTTATAAGTAAGGGTGATCCAGAGAAATGGGACCCAAAAGAAACCCCTGTAACTCTTAAAGTATAAGTCCTTTTATAAAATCATACGCATCATTCGAAAGAGGATAGTTACAAGTTTGTACAGGATTGTATAGGTTTTGACAATACAAGACAAGATAAGATACAAAACAAAATAAAAGTGTTAGTTAAAACTAACCCTTCAAGATGACTGCATGGACTGTGGAACAGCTGCGTTTCATAACTGAGCAATATTATGAGCATGGAAGAAGTGTAGTTTCAGCTCAAAGATTTTCAAGACAAATTTTCAGATGTCAAAATCACCTTTGAGCTGAAACTACACTTCTTCCATGCTCATAATATTGCTCAGTTATGAAACGCAGCTGTTCCACAGTCCATGCAGTCATCTTGAAGGGTTAGTTTTAACTAACACTTATTTTGTTTTGTATCTTATCTTGTCTTGTATTGTCAAAACCTATACAATCCTGTACAAACTTGTAACTATCCTCTTTCGAATGATGCGTATGATTTTATAAAAGGACTTATACTTTAAGAGTTACAGGGGTTTCTTTTGGGTCCCATTTCTCTGGATCACCCATAATGAATTCAACTCTCAAGTCCAATTTGTGCAGACTAGAGGGTCATCCAGCTTATAGAACTTTATACACTTAAGTAATAACTTAGTTATACGTTAATATGGACCAGAGGTTCTAGTTAATATGTATTTTAGTATCAAAACCAATGTTCATACAACAGATTATCTAAGTTATCAGCTCGACAGTGGTCTCTGACTTTTGCACAGTACTGTATGCGCAACACGACTTAACAAGAACTCAATAGGTAAGAATAATCGCGTCGATTGGTCCAATGTTAATATGCAACAGAGAATAGAATACAAAGACAGAACGAGTCACCTTTAGAAATTTTGCATTTTGCCTGTAGTAATCCTTGCTCAAATAATTCTCACTGTAAACTCATAGATAGGTATTATAGTAAGATAATAGTCCTGTTTAGAGAAGCAGGAAGCCCCCTGATTAAATCTTAAACTATCATACAAGATTATTCCTGGATGGGATGATTTTATCCCTCTCTGAAGAGGGAATCGAAAGACGGCTATAATATGTGGTACTTTCGTGGTAGACCCAGATTAGGACCTGTATACATGAATGTGTAGAAGTAGGGGTCAGTATAAGGCGGCCATAAGGCGATGTAAAAAGGAAGTCTATTCGAGCATCAAAAGCCTGCGAAGCTCGCATAAATAACGATAACGACAAATTTTGGAAATTTGTTAAGAATCAAACTGGTGTAAAAAATGTCCTCACTCCTACAATCGATGGGGTGTCAGGGAGGGAGGATGAAATTGCAAAGCTGTAGAAGAACCACTACTCTAACATTCTAAACAGTGTGAGTAGGGATAATCTTAAGATAGATTGCAGCGAAACGACTGTGGGAGGGACAAGGGAAAATACTTTGATATCATTTTCTGAAGTAAAGAGGTTAATTAAAGAGTTAGACTGGTTCTACGTCAAGGGTAGATGACTTATCGAATGAGCACTTAAAATATGCCAATGACGTAGTATGTCTGCATATATCATTGCTCCTCTCAGCCATGCTTGTTCATAGCTATATCCCTGCAGATTTCATGAGGGTATATATCTTGCCCCTGGTCAAAACTAAGTACGGAGACATTCTGTCCAGCAATAATTACAGGCCTATTGCTTTCGCTTCCTGCTTCTTGAAACTACTAGAAAAACTCCTGTTACTTCGATTAAATGATTTCCTATGGACATCTCTTAATCAGGTTGGCTTTAAAAGGTTCCACTCAACTGACCTGTGTATCTATGTACTTAAGAAACAATATCTAAATACATTGACAGTAATTCAACTATTTATAGCTGTTTCCTAGATATAAGTAAGGCATATGATAGGGTGAACCACAGTATTTTATTTGAAAAACGAAGACAGGAAGGTCCCCATGTACATAAACGTATTGAAATTTTGGTATTCCCACCAATCTTTCACTGTTAGGTGGGGCAATGTACTATCAGTGCTTTTTGGCTCCTCTTGCTGGGTGAGACAAGGCTCCTTGCTCTCCCCTATGTTGTTTAATGTGTATATCGACGGATTAATTGTTTCACTTAATGAGGCAACAGTGGGATGTTGTAGAGATAACACAAGGATAAATAACTTAGTTTATGCCGATGATATGGTGTTAATAAGTCCCTCTGTTAAAGCTCTGGATCGGCTACTAAAAGTCTGTAAAGTGTATTCGCAGAAACATATTCTTTTTAATGTTACAAAAACTAAGGTTATGCAATTTCATCCTAAAAGCTGTAATCAGCCAGTTGATATAAGGTTTAAAATGAATGGTGAAGTAATTGAGGAAGTACAAGAGTTTAAGTATTGGTCAAAGTATTACCAGCTCCTTGAGTGATGACTTGGATATAAGAAAACAATCTCGAAGCCTGTGTGCTAAAGCGAATATGACCATAAGGAACTTTCGATTCTGTACAAGTGAAGCTAAAGACACGCTCTTTCGTACTTTCTGCAGTAATATATATGGACAGCAACTCTAGGTGAATTATAAAAAAAGTTCTGGCAGAACCCTAAATTTGCTGTACAACAAGTCTTTTACTTACATAAATTACCCCCGAGATTCTCAGCTTCGCAAATGTTTGCTACCCGCAATGTCCCGAGCTTCCCGGAGGTAACAAGACGTGCTCCATACAGTCTAATGCAAAGAATTAAAAAATCAACCAACCCGATTATCCAAGCTATCCACGAGTCCTGCCATTTATCCTCTAAGCTACGGAATTCTTGGTACGAAAACGTCTTTCTGTAGCTCGACTTAACTTCGACATTACAGTATTATTTCTAATCAATTGTATATATTTCTATCCTTAGTATATGAACTGTCATTGTATTAATAATATTTGTCATATGGACTATAGTCTGCCAATAAACTTTCATTTTCATTCATTTTTATGTGTGTGTGTTGCAACATTTTCTTTACTGTATACAATAGAAAATCTATTTGCATATAAAATAAATATATATTTTAAATGTATTCCAATTTCTGTATTGTAAAAACATATAAAATAGTGTTTACAAATATATGAAAAAAAATAGGCTTTCTTTTAATTAAACTAATACACCTGCTACAGCATAGGTTTAATAAATTTTTCAGCTTTTATCTTTTAAACCAAAAATATAGATATTGAATAAATATACAGGGTGGCTCATAACTCCTAGTCGGTTATAATTAAAACGAGAATCCATCTAGCGGAGCTCGGACTCACGTAATCGGTTACTAAGGGAAGAATATTTGTCCCTACCCCAATTCCTACTCCCTGAACACGAGCATATCCAGCTAAGGGTGATTTTTCCACAAGATGGGGGCGACCTCCCACTATACTGTTCACAACTTTCTAGACGCAACCTTTCCTCATCGCTGGATAGGCCGTGGTGGACCAATAGCATAGCCACCTCGATCACTTGACTTGCCTCTCTGGACTTTTATCTATTGGGGGTATGTTAGAACACCTGTGTACTGTGACAAACCCAATAGTCTATCGTAACTCCGTCAAAGAAAGAGGTCACTATCTTGCTAATGCTCCAATGGATGGAGTGCGAGCGTCGACTATTCATTGTGATGACAAATAATGGTTATCTTGTGAGTGTTCTAAACCTGAACCATTTGGAAGTGTAAAAATTATACAGGGTGTACACAACTTATCTTTACAATTTCTCTCTCAAATAAAAATTAGGAAACGAGGTACACACACCGTTTTTGCGCCATCTGTGAAAGTAAGTTTCACGTGATAGTTGTCAGATTATTGTACAGGGTGTACACAAATTACGAAATTGGTACGAAAGTCCCTGAAAATGCATTTCCCAAATCGGTGGATTGCCGTGGGGGGGGGGGGCATCTCTTGGTCGGCCAGATTACCAGACCTAACACCCTGTGACTTTTCTATGGGATTATGTAAAAGACTGCGTGTACATAACTCCCGTGACGAACGTCGACGATTTAAGTCCAGAATTGCTGTTGCAAGAGTTGACGTTGAAATGTTGCAGCGTACATGGATGGAGATAGAATACCGTTTGGACATCTTAGTGTGACAAATGGCGCCCCATGTTGAATATGTGTGAGGTTATATGAAACTTTATTGCTTTCTCTCACAGATGGCGCAAAAACAGTGTGTGTACCTCGTTTCCTAATATTTTTATTTGAGAGAGAAGTTGTAAAGATAATTTGTGTATACCCTGTATGTTGTACACGTATTGATTAATAAGAAAAATGGCAGATTATTTTTGTATCATTATTTCTTAGACACACTTGTTCAATAGGAAGTTAATGTGATCCTAACCTGTCATAAGTAGGGTTTTTACATTATTTGATCAATTTTAGGTTTATATTTTAAATAAAATTACTTTTGAGCAACATTTAAAAATTCACAAAAATGGGGATCGATTTTTGTTATAAGACCTGAAAAAACACACACACACACACACACACACACACACACACACAGCCCCTGCTTAACGTTGTCAATTATTATTTGTGGGTATTTTCTCAATGTTGTCCTCATTATCCGCTTTAACGGTGACGCGGTTCCCCCCCCCCACAACGTGGTTTCGAGAATTTTCCAGAAAATTTTGGACTCACCGAGGCTGCACACGACTTCGCTAATTCAACCCATGGACCAGGGCGTCATTAAGGCGTTTAAGGCCGACAGACGAAAAACGTTACAACTGGTTGAAGCTACGGATGCGGACGACAAGGAAACGGTTCTGACTTTTTGGAAAAGTTACGACATCCATAAGGCCTTGCAGAACATAGTGTGCTTGGGACGAAGTCTCTGAAAGCTGCATGAACTCGGTTCGGATTTGGCCAGAAGCGGTCTACAACTTCACCGGATTCACTGAGGCAGAACCAACAACGAGAAAGGAAATCTTAGATTTGGCGCATGAAGCAGGTTTCGACGAGTTAAAGACAAAGATGATGTCGAAGTTCTCGACTCCCATCAAGAACTTTCCAACCAAGATCTCGAGGACTTGGAATGGAACAAGATGATGAAAACTTAAGCGGAGAGGAGGCAGAATCTCCTAGAACTCTGACCACCAAAACTCTGGGTAAAGCCTTTGGACTCATCGAAGAAGGAATGCAGCTGCTTGCCGATGCGGATCCCATGATGGAACGAAGTTTGAAAGTCAAAAGAAGGGTAGACGACGCTATCAAATGTTATAAGGAAATCTACAATAAGAAGAACAGAGAAGCGAGGCAACTCTGGATGTGTTCTTCTCTACTTCGAAGACTGTCTCGTTTTGTGATTGGCCTGTATATAATTAAATTGTCTTCTGTATATTTTTGTAAATATATTGTCTATTATATTTAATATATAATGAATATTTTTTCTTTTGTATTTTCTGTAATGAGTTTTATATCCTGAGTTTCCTTGTCCATGAACGTATCCTCAATTATGACAGGTTCTACAGTATGGTAAAACGACGACGTCCGCTTAACGTTATTTCCTATAACGTTGTGGTTTTCAAGAACGAATCCCCGACGTTAACCGGGGGACTTACTGTATGTGCGCATTGGTGGTGGTGGTGTGGTTAGCGTTGCTGTGTCCAATACAAATCCATCGGCTCCGTGATCGAGACCCAGTGACGGCAAGCGGCTCGCAGCAAAACCCAGATGTTCATCCTTCCACACAATAAAAAAAACTTGTTGGTAGATAAATGGGTACCCAGGGTAGGTTAAGACGCTGGGCTGCTGGTGGAGCGTGGTTCGGATTCTACGTTAAACCGTAGGTTAAGGTGAAGTGACAAGCTTGACCTTCATCAGAATGAACAGTTCGGGTGGAAGCAAAACCAAGGTTAACCAATTATTATCCATCTATCTATCACTTAAATTTTTGGAAAGTAGTCTCTGCTATTTAATTAAAACTTGGTTTAATTATTGTACAGTATATAGGTTTCCAGTACCAAGTTAAAAAAGGAAAAAAAAACTTGACTTAACATACATTGAAATATAGTTGGTCAAAAGAAATAGGTTTAGAATTATTTTTTTAGCAGGCTGACTGTACCATACGTTCCAGACCTACCCAAATAATCCTAAAAAATTAAATTATGGAGGATTTACCAAAGAGGAAGAAGCCGAAAATATCCAACCATTCCCCGACTTAACCAAATGCAAGAGTCAGTACAGATTTTTTCACTCTTTCCGACATTCATAAAATATATTATAAAAAACTTGTCTGACTTTTTGTTTTTGCTTCTCTTACAATTCTTTCCAATAAACAAATTATTTTCCTCCAAAACTTTATTCACGGATATTTTCCCAGAAACCATTATTTCCCCGACAGAGAGAGAAATTCTTTACTATCTAGCAAACCCCCAATCGATCAAGTGTCGTGGCTCAATGGGTAACAATACTTTCTCTCTAAACTAAATCGAAGACAGGAGGCTCTACTCCCATGGTTCTGCTTACTAATAATCTAGGACTTAGCGAAGTAGGTCACCTTAATCTGGCTTGAGCGCTGTACCAGTTTCTGATCGTTCTTACTGCTTATTATTAACCCCCCTGTCAGCATTTTAACTGCCGAAAGAGCATATTTCGATTTCCCCATTTTATGGATACTAAAATCCCAAAATGCAATCAGACTTTCCTCCTTACCCTACTCTTCTCCAAATTAATTTCCGTTGTCTTCACAAACAGCCAGTTTAAAGTTATATTTCAAAAGTAAAGACTCCCTGAAGCCCTCGTTTCGTTCACTATCTACCAATTCGCGTGTATTCACTGGGGCCACCCCAAAAATAAACCAAATAAAACGGCAATAAAGGAACACTGCTATTCCTCCGGTCACCCTTTGAATTCCCCCCTTCACTCCCATCCTGTAAATTATCAACTACGCCAACAACCACCTATATAAGATCTCCGTATACTAGAATCGCTCCATATTTTCAAACTACTGTACAGCCTAGCCTTAACGATTTCGCCTCGGGCTTTAATTTCGGTGTTAAAATAGTTCTGTCCACATTTTTTTCTAACTAATGCATATTGCTGTAGTACTATTGTACCATGTTCCATAAACAAATTCCAATGAACAGGATTAAATTCCATTACAGTATCTGTTTAGTGTATTTAAAAGAAAGTACCTTTAATTCTTTTTTTTTTTTAATTAGGGTATTCATAAATTCTTAAATTTTTTAGTTTTTACACACTGATGAAAAGAACCTTTTTCTGTTTGTATGAAAAAAAAAAAGATCTTTGAAGCTTTGATGCTCCATTTCATCATTAAATTGAGGTTCCTCAAAGACAAGCCGGTCAAAGAAAATGTGTATATATTTATAACGGGTCTTTCCACGACTACTTTTAATGACTGTACTTATGAAATTACAAGAATTTTCCGGGAATTGGAAAATTGTTATTGAATTTTACTTTTTTTAATCCGCCATCTTTCCTTGAAAAAGGAAAACCTTGAACTGATTTGAAACTAATAATTTAAAATTTCAATCGGAAAAAAGCCATATTTCGTCTAACATTGTACAGGGTGGGCAAAATGTCTTGGAACCCCCCACCTCTAATATAAAAATCAGATATGCAAATATCGTCATGGGGGTGCCCAGACTTTTTGCCTACTCTCTACTATGGCAGTTAAACATACAGTATTGTATAATTTTAGCATAAACTGTGATGTGTGCTAACGTACGTATGCCTGTTTTCAATAAATTAGCTTTTGGTCTATTTACATTAAAAGTGTATGAAAGTTTCATTAATATTTGTGTACTTCTAAATTTACTGAACCTTACAGAAACACTACGTGTTTAAGGGACAGATTTTTAATTTGTCTGTCTGCCCATCTGTGTACGGGTACGCGGAGAGGGTGGAGTAAACTATAATTAAGAGTAAAATATTTTGATGACCGATATATGTATATTTTTATGGAGGGTTTCCCCGGATATTCTTGAATGTATAGAGAGTAAAATTTTAAAAATGCGCCGCCTGGATTCGGTATTTATGTTCAGTAAAAACCGACATGGCCAAAATTTGTCCATTTGCTTTTATGGCATATTCTCTAAATTTTCATATTCATGAATAGGCGGTAATTTTTACATTCATTTTATCATTTCTGTTTCATTTAAGGAAAAAATTGAAATCGTTTTGTTGCGTTCGAGATAGCTCGAAAATTATACTCGGTACTATATATAAGTACTCGTTTTAATAAGAGGACTTTTGTGTAAATATATACAGGGTGGGCCGTAAGTTTCCATACATAGGAAAATTTAAACGTTTGTTTTTATGTTTCAGATACCCTAAGAATATGCATTTGTAAGATCTTGTTTACTGATGAGGCAAATTTTTACGTCAATGGAGAGGTTAATCGGCAAAACATACGTTATTGGAGTAATGCTAACCCTAACTGGCTGAGTCCGACGAAGATGCAAGGTGCCGGTAAAGTGATGGTGTGGGCCGGGATATGGGGTGACAGAATTATTGGACCAATTTTTGTCAGTGGAAATCTTAATGCCGAAAGGTATCTTAACATGTTGCAAGAAGAGATTTTCCCATCCCTGCTAAACGAGGAAGGTAACTTCCCAGTTTACTTCCAGCAAGATGGAGCTCCACTTCATTATGGTCTTCACGTACGTCGGTATTTGGATCAGCAGTTTCCGGATGCTTGGATTGGTCGGCGTGGTCCTGTGGAGTGGCCTCCCAGATCTCACCCCCCTTGATTTCTATCTTTGGGGGCACTTGAAGGCCATGGTGTATCAGGAAAAGATACGAGACATAAATCATCTAAAGGAACGTATCACCAACGCCATTACAAGCATAACGTCAACTGTGCTAATGCGCTTTCATCAACAGTGGGGAACACGTATTGAAATGTGTTTTCAAAACAATGGCAACCATGTAGAGCATATTATATAAATAAAAATGGTTGTCCATAAAAAAATGTTTATTTTTCCTATGTATGGAAACTTACGGCCCACCCTGTATAAAAAAAGTAAGAGCCAGGAAGCCCATTTCCCCACAATGTTTGGGGAGTGTGCTCCAAGGATCTCCCTTTAGCTCGAGCATTAACGGGGTAAGCGGCCAACTTAACCCAACCCAGGAGCCAGCAGGCGGAAGCGAACCAGAGCCTCACCGCTCAGAGTCCGCCACCGTAATTACGTAACTAGCGGACGCCCATAACTTCAATATAAAACAGTGCTTAAATGTAGTATCTAACCTACCATGAAATTTTAGGTTCTTCAGGTATTTTGGTATTAGTCAATAGTAAATTTCCGAAGTTTTTCGTCCATATTCGGATAAAGCCACGATGGAAAATGGATTTATTAGAGCCGAAGCTTTCATCCTTTGTGAGGTCTTCATACAGGTCTTGGTAATAGGCTGAAAACTTCTGCTTTAATAAATCTATTTCCCGTTGTTGCTTTACTTTATTCAATTTCTCCTAATTGACAATATTGATTTAACGGCAAAGGTCTATGACGCTTTACGTAGTATCCGAACAACGGGTCGCTACATCATCTACAGTAGATGTGGAGAATGGTCATCCATACCCATCCAGCTATAACCCAGACCCAATGTCACTTAACTTCGGTGATCTATGAAAAGCGGTGTTGCGACCATGACCACGCCGTAGCCCAACCTAGAGGGGATCTTGGCGTGTGTGTTGGGGGCGGGGGGCTCCTTTTCGATGTAAATTACAGTATTCTCTCTCTCTCTCTCTCTCTCTCTCTCTCTCTCCTCTCTCTCTCTCTCTCTCTCTCTTCTCTCTCTCTCTCTCTCTCTCTCCTCATGGTTTTAATCATATCTTCGCAAATTAAAATATTTTTATATAAAAATTACCAACACAGGTGTAAAAGCTTTTATATAAAATTTAGAGTATTGTTGATTTAATTACTGGTAACCTCTTTTAAAATCAGTTGATATTCAATTGCACACTGAGAGCGTGCTATTGCATTGCAATGAAAATTAGAATTTGCTCGGATTTCAACGCTGCAGGCATCGACAGCGGATGTGCGTAAAGAGACGTGATAATTGTTTTGCTCTTTTTACTTTAATAACGAGAACGATATAAAAATTGGTAACAAACCAAAGGGGACACCCCCCTCCCCCCATTTTGATTTCGTTTAAAAAGTTTTGTATTAGTTTTCAATTTATTTACTGAAGGAAAGTAATTTGGGGGGTGAGGGGGGTGTTGGTTTTGCAACCAATGTAAAAAAATTTAATAAACTTTTCACCCTTTTTCAAGGGTTCTCGAAAATATTTACGCGAATGAATAATCCTCTCTCTCTCTCTCTCTCTGTCTGGCACCTATACAGAATGGTGAGGTCGAGCCCGGGGAGAGATGATGATGAGCCGGTGGCGGACGTACCTTCAACTGAAGGGTGCGTCCAGGTACAAGTGGGTGACCCTCCTTCCACGATGGAGGGGGCTCAGGCTCCTGCGGAAGTCGCCCCCTCGTTGGTGAGGGGTTCTTCCAACTCCCGACAACCCTGGTTGTTCGGGAAACGGGTCGTGCTAGGGGGCGGTCAGAATAGGGAAGGCTCCCTCCGTGCAATGCTTTTTAATGCTAGGTCGATTAGGAATAAGTTTTGCGAGCTACGGGCGCTCTTAACATCAGAATACCAGGATAGCGTTGCTATCACTGAGTCCTGGATTCATACTGATCGTAGGGACTACTTTGGGGAGTTCGAAATTTCCGGGTATAGAATGTTTCGCAAAGACCGCACCCGTGGGGAGGGGTACTAATATACGTGAGACACGTTGAGTCCGGTTGACTGCCGGTTCCGGTCGGAACGGGAGCTGCTTGGCGTCGATCTGAACGTGGGAGGGACGAACTATAGGTTAATCTTGGTGTACAGACCTCCGCATCTCCTCCTCGAGGAGGATACAGCCCTGTACACCGAACTCCGTAGCCTGCTAGGGGATAGGGTGTGTGTAGTTTTAGGAGACTTCAACTGTCGCGGCATAAAGTGGGAAGACAGGACTGCTGATGCTGAAGGGAGGCGGCTAGTTGACTTTGCTGATGAGAACTTCCTCACTCAGTGGGTCAATGAGCCTACACGAGGCGAAAGCGTTCTAGACTTAGTATTCACGACCGAAGACAACCTCGTCACTGGCCTCACCTTTGACGAATCGTTGGGCGTGAGCGATCACGGTCTGATTAGGTTCCGTGTGTGCATCCCTCGGGTGAAGCGTAGTAACTCGAGAGGCAGTAAGCTCGATCTCTGGCGGGCGGACTTTGTTAGCCTCCGGGATAGCGTAGGTGAGATGGGGTTAGAGGTCGGCGGCGATGTTGAGGGAGTGTGGAATGCATTCCGGGACGAGTTTATGGTGCTGCAGTCTGCTGCCATATCCTCAAAACTGGTCACCCCTGCTTCAACGCAGCCTAAGTGGTTCAATCGTGACATCGCTTCGGCTATCCGAAATAGGAAAGTAGCGTATATGAGGGCGAAGGCCAATCGTTCCCATGAGAACACTGAAGCGTATGTCCGCCTGTGTAGGGAAGTGAAGGCGAAGGTTAGGCTAGCGAAACGTAACGAAGAACTACGGGTGGCAAGCCTCTGCAAGGGGAACCCTAAGGAGTTCTTCAGTTATGTTAATAGTAGAAAGCCCATTAGAAGCGGCGTTCTGCGGACCTCCGACGCGGACATCGCCAATGTGCAAATGAGTACTTTGCGGGAGTGTTCACCAGGGAGGACACCCGCATCATCCCCGAGCCAGGCGTGAGGCACGAAGGTGCTGGCCTGGATAGTGTTCGATGTACCGCGACAGTCGTTGCCGATAGAATAGACAAACTGAGCGCGTTTAAGCCTCCTGGGCCAGACCAGTTCCTCCCCAGTGTGTTGCGGAAGGTGCGCGACCAAGTGGCTCCCCACCTGGCTCCCCACCTGGCTCCCCACCTGGCTCCCCACCTGGCTCCCCACCTGGCTCCCCACCTGGCTACAGTCTTCAACAAATCGTTGGAGGTGGGCCAGTGCCTGGTGACTGGAGAGAAGCAACGTGACCCTATCTTTAAGAAAGGGGATCACGAAAGTCCAGGGAACTATCGTCCCATTAGTCTCACTTCAGTTGTAGGTAAATTATTAGAGGGGATAATAGCGGATAGGATCGATGACCATTTAGATTCTACAAGCTGCTTGGGGACTCCCAACATGGGTTTAGACGGCATAGGTCGCGTCTCACCAACTTGTTTCGAGTTTTTCACGTCATGTTGAGTGAGTATGATAAGAGTAGGGCGATTGATATACTTTATCTCGACTTTCAGAAAGCCTTTGATAAGGTACCTCACCGCCGGCTAATGGCGAAAGTGCGCGTGCTGGGTATAGGTGGGGAAGTAGGTAGGTGGATTGAAAAGTGGCTGAAGAATAGGCGGCAGAGGGTTGTAATTAGGGCTAGTTCGGTTGGGCCTCGGTCACTAGCGGGGTTCCTCAGGTTCCGTTTTGGGGCCGCCGCTGTTTATCATTTACATAAATAATAGACGGTGGCATCGACATTAGGATCGCCAAATTCGCTGATGACACCAAGCTTGGGGCCAATGTTGGGACGCCGAGGCGATCGAGAACTGCGTGCGGACCTACGTAGGATAGGAGAGTGGTCCGAAAAATGGCAAATGCCGTTTCACTTGGGTAAATGCAAGTGATGCACATTGGCTACGCCCAGTGGCGGTTCCTCATATGGGCAATATGGGCAGCCGCACAGGGCGGCATTTGTGGAGGGGCGGCATGAGCGCCTGCAAAAAAATAAAAATAAAATAAGAATAAATAAATAAAGAAATAAATAAAAATAAAAAATAAAATAAATAATAAAAGATCAATAAATATATTTTTATTAATAAAAAACCATCTATTGCATTTTCCATAAACCTTCCCATAAAAGACCTAAACAATGCAAAATGCTTCCAGATTAATATTATTGGGAATAAAGGCCCATACTTTAACATATGTAATGTTATTTTTCTGGGTTTGGTTAAATAGTGAAATGTATATTATTTATTACAGAACGAATCTTCACACTAAGCCACTAAGGTCTGTCAAATAACCGCAAATGGATAAGAAGAGGTCAAAGCTATCAGGTGCTCAGTTTAGAAAAAAGAGGAAAGAAGAAGAGGAGAAACGAGCAAAAGATAAAGGTATAGAGCTATGTCATCTACTCTTCACTGCTATATTGCACTGCTATTTTGTGATATAGCTTTCTGAGTCATTTGAAGTGTACTATTATGTATATAATTAGCCATTAACCAAGGAGGTTGTATTATTCATTTGTTTCCTATTCTAAAAGTTTAATAAATTGTGCTTAATAACATGTTAAATTAATTGTACTAGCCTATTCATGCATTGGTCTGTTATGTTCTATTTTACTATTTGCAGGGGCACTTTTGAAATATTTTGGAACACCCTCTGCCACTAGCCAGGATGAGAAGCCGTCTACTTCTGCCATTATTGAGGCTGAGGAGCCATCTACCTCCTCAGCCTCACATATGTCTCCACAAATGCAGTCTGATCCTGAGGATGAAGACCCATTTGCTTCTACTTCTCCCCGGCAGGACTCTTCAGGTGAGTTTGTGTGCACATATGTCTGTGAGTGTGTGCGTGTGTGTGTATGTGTATGTGTGTGCATCCCTGCAAAGCATTTTGCAAACAGTTATAAATTATAATGTTATTATCACTGGGTCTGGGTTACTGGGTATGTGTGGTGTTTCACCACCATAATTCCATAACACCACCACCATAACAAAGTGCTGTGAATAATGTGTTATCTAACTTAGGTGTGTATACTAATGAGTAATGCTCTTGTTCTTTCTATTAGAAATGCCTGGAGCAGAATCGCCTCCTGAGGATGAGTCTCTGTCCACCGACCCTGCTAACTGGCCTTCAGTTCTGACTGAGAGAATTCGGACACAACTGGTTTCCAGGGGACCAAGTCAAGTACCATCTGACTTTGTATTCCCTAGAAACGACAGTGACGGAAGAAGTTTCCACCATCAATACTTCAGGAAGTCATTGGTTAGTGGGGAAAATATAACCAGAAGTTGGTTGGTCTATTCCTTAAAAAACAACAGCCTTTTCTGTTTCTGTTGTACATTATTTTCCAAGAGGAAAATAAATTTAACAAGTTTGGGACTCTCGGACTGGAAGCATGCAAGCTCATTGCTCACATCACATGACAACAGTTCAGAACACCTAAATTCTATGAAAATCTGGAAAGAACTGGCAGTGAGGATGAGAAAGGGGGAGACCATTGACAAGCAGGAGATGGCACTTCTGGAGGCTGAGAAGTTGAGATGGAGAGCGGTGCTGACACGTCTCACTGCTATTGTGCATTCTCTGGCAGTTAGGAATTTGGCACTAAGGGGACATACAGAAAAATTGTTCTCACCATCAAATGGCAATTTTCTGAAAGAAGTTGAACTGATGGCACAATTTGATCCTATAATGCAAGAGCACATTAACCGTGTCCAAAAAGGGACCTCCAGTCACACCAGCTACCTCGGCCACCACATACAAAACGAACTCATTGATTTGTCGAGCAGCAAGACCATTTCAGCAATGGTGAGCGACATCAAACAATCAAAGTTTTTTTCAATAATTCTAGATTGCACTCCAGATATCAGCCACACTGAACAGTTGTCAGTTGTGATTCGGGTTGTGTCACTGGAGGGGAAGCCCCATATAAAGGAACATTTCATGGGTTTTTGGAGGCAGAGGAGTCCACTGGTCAACATTTGGCATCTCTGATTCTGAAGAGACTGGAGGAGCTAAAAGTTCCTTTCATGGACTGTAGAGGACAATCATACGACAACGGGGCCAACATGAGGGGAAAAAACAAGGGTGTTCAATCCAGGCTCCTAGAAATTAATCCCAGAGCTCTGTTTGTTCCATGTGGGGCTCATTCTCTGAATTTGCTTGTGGCCGATGCTGCTAAGGGATCTATTGATGCCACAAGTTATTTGGCATCTTGCAGAAGCTTACAACTGTTTCAGCCTCCACACAACGATGGGCCATTTTGAAAAACATGTGAACATCACATTGAAGATGTGGTCTGATACAAGGTGGGAAAGCAAGATCAAGAGTGTGGAGCCCCTGAGATATCAGGCAGCTGCAGTGAGAGATGCACTGATCGAGGTGAGAGACCACACCAAAGACTCTGTAATAAAGGCGAGGCTCAATCTCTGTCAGAGGAGGTTGGGTCATACCGCTTCGCCATTTGTTCAGTGGTGTGGCATGACCTGTTGTGCCAAATTCAGCATGTGAGCAAGCAGATGCAGTCTCCTAGCATGCACGTTGATGTTGCAGTAAATCTCATAAAAAAAACAGAGAGAGTCTCCGCATTACAGGGCAACAGGTTTTGTGGCTGCACAAATGGCAGCCACAGATATCTGTGAACAAATGAATGTGGAGGCTGTGTTAAAACAAAAACGGCTGAGGTCCACAAAGCGGCACTTCTCCTATAGTGAAGCATCTGATGAGCCCTTGATTGATGCTTTGAAGAAGCTGGAGGTGACATTTTTCAATGCAGTGGTTGGATGCTGCAACATCAGCCATTCAGGAAAGATTTTCCACGTTGGAATTGTGGGAGAGAAGTTTGGAGTGCTGACACATTTCCAAAATCTCACATTTGAGGGCTGACAGAACAATGTGTGAACCTTAGTACTACACTACACTTTAAGGACAATCTGACTTGGATGGCAGGAGCTTGCACAGGAGCTGAAGAACTTGCCTGACTTGCCATCAAAGACCATATCCTTGCTTGAACTGCTGACATTTATCCATGAAAGGGAGCTCTCTGAAATATATCCAAATTTGTGGACTGCTCTCAGAATTGGTCTTACTCTTCCAGTCACTGTTGCTGAAGCAGAGAGGAGCTTTTCAAAGCTGAAGCTCATCAAATCCTACCTGAGGTCAACTATGTCACAGGAACGCCTTACCGGTCTGGCCATCATCAGTATAAATCATACAATTGCTGAGCAGATTTCATATGATGATTTAATTCATGACTTTGCATCAAGGAAGGTAAGAAGAGTCAGGCTTTAGATGGCAGTTGTGCTGTGGTGCAATTTATTTTGTTTCTTGTTCAAAGTGTAGCATAATAATTACCCTCTCTTAAGTGTCTTATTCTATTTATGTGATAGAGCATTTGTACAATTTAGAAATTTGATTCTCTAGTTTATTTATGGCAGTTGTGCAATTTAATTTGTTTTTTCCTGTTCATAGTAATAATTACATTCTCTTAAGTGAGTTATTCTATTTACGTGATGAAGGATTTGTAAAATTCAGAAATTTGAGTCTTTGTTTTGGTTCTGAAGTTCCAACAATTAGTCCAATAAAAGTTATTTTGTGAAAGAGTTATGTCTGTCCTTTATTTTGGGGGGATTCGAATGTGTGTGTGTTGGCGAACAGGGGGGGGGCGCTGAAGGTGAGGTTCGCCCAGGGCGTCATGTAAGCTAGGACCGCCACTGGCTACGCCAATCCTAAGTCGGACTACTCGATGTTGGGGAGTAATATCGAGGCGACTGATTTGGAAAAGGACTTGGGTGTGCTAATTAGCAGCGACCTTAAGTTTACGAAACAGTGCGTAGAGGTGGAAAAGAAAGCCCAGAAGCTGTTTGGTTATATCAGGAGGCAATTTCAGTTTCGGAACAAGGAGATTGTGCTCTCTCTGTACAATTCCCTGGTTCGGCCGCACCTGGAGTATGGTGTGCAGTTCTGGTCGCCCACCCTCAGGAAAGATATTGAGAGGCTGGAGCGAGTGCAGGCGAGGGCCACAAAGTTAATCCCTTCCGTTAGGCATATGGGCTACAATCGACGGTTACGCGCCCTGAACTTGTTTTCGCTGGAAACTCGGAGGCTGCGCGGTCAATTGATCGAGGTTTTCAAGCTCTTACGCGGGTTCAACGATGTCGATTTTAGAAGCATGTTTAGTTTAAATGATAACCCAACTCGCAACAATGGTTGCAAGTTGGATTTGAAACGGTTTAGGACTAGTGTGTGTGGGAATTACTTTACGTATAAGATCTGTGACACGTAGAACAGTTTACCTTCAGAAGTTAACAGTTCCTCTGTGGATCTGTTCAAGAAAAGGTTAGACCGAATCTTGCACACTATTTGATGGTGTAGGAAATTTTCCCTGGCACCCGTTGCCATTGGTACCTCCTCGGTATGGGCCGCAAGACCTTTTGATGTACTTCTTTTCCTTGTAACTCTGTCTTTGTGTGTCTGTCTGCGTCTCTGTCTCTCTGTGTGTGTGTGTCTCTCTCTCTCTCTCTCTCTGTGAATTAGCTCAAACAAAAGATATTATTCGAAGCTTCTTTGACTAACATTTAGTAAAAATAAAACCGTAAAATTTATTAAGTGAGAGAGAGAGTAAATAAAAAAGCTGAACCAGAAAGAGAAAATACGGACTGTGAATAAAAATAATTTCGAAGTGATTTAACAAACGAGAGAAGATAAAATCCGACGAAGGAAATTTCAAAATCAAATAAAAAAACAGCAGAAGGGATAAAATGCGCAAATGGTAAAGAAATATAAACTCACAGTGTAAATAAAATTACACGAAAAGACTGAGTCCAGTTTTATACAAGAAATTTTTGGATTTTTTTTTTTTTTTTTTTTTTTTACCCAAAAGCTTAAATTTTTTTTTAATTTCTTATCAGCTTTAATGGTTGCTATTAACTTCTTAAGTCTATGAATGAGCTTTTATTTCCAGGAATAATTTGAATAATTTGTTATTCTGGTAACTTTAAATCGTACAAATAAATGGGACAATCTTTGTCCTGACCTTTTTAACGTTTTATTTTTAAAAATCTTTTAGCTGCATCGGAGGCAGCTGTGCCTTTTAAATTAAAAAGAACAACTTTAATTTTAATTTGCACATTTTTTATTTTACTATTCTGGAAATGGCGCAACTCTTAAATGTCAATGTAAATTTCGATAAATATTACATTACATTACTTGGAAAGCCTTTGGGATCAAGGCCACTAAACGCACCGTGTTTGAAAATGTAATTTTTTTCTTTACTCAAACTTACTTTATTCGTGTGGCAAAACCTTCATTTATTTAATGATACAAAATAAATTCACTAGTTTCATTTCCTCGTTAACTGGTTGATGGACTAGTCTGATGTTCGGCTGTTCAAGTTTTATTCGGAAGTACGATGAATGATTTCATTGAAATAATAATAATAATAAATCGGCATCGTTTTTACGAGCATCGAAAACCTTGATTTAGGCTTTTTCTCCTTTTTATGGTGAGGGGGCGGCATTTTATTTTGGCCGGCGCTCGCCTTTGGCCTCTCCTTCCTACGTAGAATCAAATGACTGATCTCGAGATTTATTCTAATATTGGTTGAGTAATATTACTTTCTAATTAACTGGTAGATGGATTAATAATTTCGTTCGTAAAGATTTTTTCTTTAAACCAAAAGGTATATAAGATTTATTCTTGCTCAACACCAAAAATTTTTTCAGTTACTAGTTACACCCACATTTGACACCCATTTTGGGGTCCTTTTCCGACAACTAAACTTGTATAAATATTTAGAAACATTTATAGAAAGGTTTCTTTTCAATAAGATATATATTATTTTTGGTGGCATATTAGTTATTTCTGGTGGCACATTATAGTGCCAGTGATACTCAAAGGGTTAAATGCAAAGTAGCGGACCACATCAAAATCCTAATCGTGATAGGAATACTTCAAAATAAGTTGATTACTTTCATTTCCTGGTTGAATAGTATACGAGGGGGGGGGGGGGCGAACTCGCCACATTGTCAATTTTGTGATTGTTCCACGAACGAATAGTTCAACCCTCCCCCATCCGCAGACGAGTGGTATAGCCAAATACTCACTTCGTACACTCAAAATCTAGCTGTTTTTAATGCGTGTGTGTATTTGCGTTCTGTGTCCCTCTTACTCAATAGTCAAAGTTTAAACGCATCTATCTCAAAACTGGCTTGGCGAGTTTGCCCCTCGTAGTAGTGACGCCTCGTATACTATATCTATAATTTCACCTGAGAATAGATTAACTAGTTTCACTTCTCAATTTAGGTTAACTGAAAACAATCTAGAGCAGTGGTTCTTAACCTTTTTACTACCATGCCCCCTCTAGGAATTGGTCCTTCCCTCCACGCCCCCCTTCAATCAAAATAATTCTCAATAACTTCTCAATATTAGCCCATGCTCTCGTTAAGAGAATAACAAATACAATTAGAGAAATTCCTGTTTCTAGGGGGGCGCGCCCCCCCGGTTAAGAACCACTGATCTAGAGTATGGGAAAAAGTGAAATGCCGAAATAAAAGTTTTATTCCATAGATCTACTGTCGCTTCCTGCTGTCATCTATCAGGTGTGGTAACTTGCGACTCTGATGGATGTCAATTTCTTCTCACTGTACGCCATTCCCAAATCTTCCTGCTGCTGCCCCCCTTAAAACGTTTAAGGTGTGGTAACTTAAGAGTCTGATTATGTAAATTTCTTCTCACTGGACGCCATTCCTGAACCAAGGATTATTTCCAAGAATTATTTCCTAATTTATTTTTATATGCAGAAATCTTCCAGATAAGGAACATCGTTGTAACTATTGTCAGACAACGAATTAGCTATGAAGCCCTACCGCCCATAGCTCAGTAACGCCGTTTCCCTATAAGCGAAGCGAAGAAACTGAGGTCGGGGCTCGACTCCCGATGATACTGGTTAATAATAATTCAGAAATTAGTGCAATGGGCCGCGTTTTTTGACCTGAGCGCAGTGCCAGTTTCTGGCACACTTCACCGATTCCCTTAAATTTACAAAGCATTTTAAAATTACGCGAAATTTAACCCCCAAATAAAGTGTGGTAAAATAAAATTGCCTTTACGTATATTCTATATTTTCGGAGTTTGATTATATATTATAGAACATTACTATACACAGAAGATTGACAAAAGTAAATAGAGACCACAATGTCCTCAAAGACAAATGGCAGAGCTCATCAATGGAATGCTAGAACGCGTGTCATTTTTACATAATGCAAAGGGAAAAAAATAACAGGATTCTACATGTATTGATTTAAATGTTATTATTTGTTGAATTTGTCAAATAAAAAACTGACAAAACCGAAAGTGTGTCTCTACTTTTGTCAACCGCCTGTATTTGTTTCATGTAGGAAGGAGAGGGCAAGGGCGAGCACCTGTAAAAATGCCCATCTCCCTATACAAGGAGAGTCAAAATCAAGGTCTCTGAGGACCACGATGCCATTTTATTTGTTTTTAGAAGTTATAAAAACATTGTGTAGTGTGTAAAATGCATTCGTGTGTAGTGACGAACAGAGGGAGAAGCGTGTTTATAAGGGCATGCTGGATAGCTCATAGGGTAGATAAGACACTGAAAAAGATCAGCTAAGGAAGACAGTGACTGGAGAAACGGGAGTTCCAGCACTCCGTCTCCTGCTTAACGCGTCTCCCTTGGAGTACTTCCCTAGTCGATTGGTATCTAAAATTTCTTCCTCCACTAAATATATGTAAATATATGGGAAAATAGCATTGTACGAGAAGAATTTATACAGTAATTTAAAAACCTTGAAACGTAAATGAATTTCTTAACTATATTACGTTGAAAAAAATATATAAACAAAAATTTTTGTATCGAGTTGACCATGAGCCTTCGTGAAACTTCCATAAATCAAGAAATTTTACATTTTTAATTATGGGGACGCCCTCTGCCCAGATCTCCGATGAAGTACGAGAGTTTGCAGAATCTTGTACAATTACATAACTGGTGACCTGCTTTCGATACAATATACGTAGCTGCCGCATCAGGATTTTGAAAGTTACGTATAGCATACTGATAATCGTTAAGTGTGTGTGTGGGTGTGGTAATTCACAGTTCAAGTGGGGTAATTTTTTGTGAGGTAACCTTTTCGGTACCTCAGAACATTTACGAACAAACAAAACCTTTATTCAGGAAAAGCATACAAGTGACAGCGTTTTACAATATTTTTCTGTACAATTTAGATATCTGGTATGACATTAATGATTAATATATTCACAGTATTCTGAATATGCCGTTGGAAGCTTTTCAGGCAATATTAATGGGATTCAGTTTATTACATAATAGTGAAAATGGCAAATAATAATAACAACAAATCGCTATTTATGAAAGTTGTTTGATTTATTTACACCATTTTAAATAAAATGGTCAATCGTATATTAGGAAATAAATAATGCTTAATAAAAAAAATAATTTAGGATAAATTATGAAATTAAAAGTGCTCAATGAAATTAGCATATTTTAAGTAGTTGGTTATAAAATGGGAACTTCATTACTATGGTAAAAATTGCAGTAGTGAAGCGCTTCTTTAGTGACTTTCGAAATACATTTAGTGATGAAGCCTGTCTGACATTTATTGGAACTACATTCCATATATCTGCTCCTTTGAAACAGAGTGCATTTCCCGCAGTTTCCAGTGTATAGTTTGGTTTGTGTATAAAATCTCTGGAGAGCCTAGTGTTATAAACAGTGAATTCGTATACGTCAATTAGTTTTAAAATACTTAGTTCTTTAAACATTGGCGAAGTGTGACTGTATCGTTGTAATAAACATTGGCGAAGTGTGACATTATCGTTGTAATAATAATTATTTGAGAGGGTTCGCAGACATTTTTTATGAATGACTTCCAAAGGATGTTTTATATATTTCTTTGAGCTACCCCATGTTGTGTAATGCATTATAATAAATGTGGGTGGATGAATAATATAGGATAAGGAGTGCGTTTTCAGGAAGGGTCTTTTTAGTTTAAATAATATAAATACAAATTTTGATATTTTGGATTTGATATGTTGTACATGACTTTTGAATTTTTTTTTTTTTTTTTGTATATTAATACCAAGTACTTCAACTTCATTCACCCTTGCAAGAGTAGTATTCCTAGATTTTATTGAATAGCTTGTATTTATATGTTTTGTGGTAATCATGTAAGATGACTGTCAGGTTCAGTAAAAGTTTATTAGCACACGCATCCATTTATACACATCCTCCAATTCCGTGTTCGTTTCATTTATCAAGTCTAAATTACGATGGGAAGAGGTGAATGTGGCATCATCTACATATTGTACACAATTTAACCCTAAAAGGACGACCGCTACATATTGTTAACCTTTCAAATACACTCATTCATAACTGAACCTTACAAACAATTTCAGCGTTAAAGGGTTAATGTGGTTGGGAACTGAAAATAGTTGACGTGAATCAGAAATAGTAATGGCCCAATGGTAATGGTTCCTTGAGGAACCCCACTAGTTAAGTATCGCCTTGTCGGAAAAATTATCTTTTAATCTATTTTACCGATGACGATTTGTCAGATACGCTTTAAACCAATGGAGGATATTTCCTCTTATTTCGTATATGTGAAGTTTATTCAATAAGATTTCATGTGAAAATGTATCAAATGCTTTTGACAAGTTCTGATAGACATTTTCTAATAGCATGTTTATGGCATCTTCTATTGTAGGCATACCTTTAACCCTTGAGGACCACGGGACATGTGTGTCCCAGCGAAATAATATAAATTGTACAATAATGCAACGTTTCTACAAATACATCTAAATGTTTATATAGGTATCGTTTAGTTAGAAAATTAACCCCAAAATGGGTCATTTAAATGATTATAGTTACTAACATATCTAATTGTGAATACCAATAACACGTGAATACCAATAACACCTAAACTTTTAAGTTCAAAGAAACGTATACCGGTCGTCAAAGGGTTAAACCCAAATTGTGTTTGTCAAAATATCTTATACAATAAACTTGTTGGTTTACGTCGTCGTCGTCGGCCTAGGCAAGCTACGGCTTGGGACCGTAGCGCATCTATCCGATATAGGTTAACCTGGATGATGTAGCCATAAGCACTGCCGCTGGTTAAGTGCCAACCAGTGATTATCTCACTAGCCGTATTGAGTCCGTTAGGCGAAACTGCGACAGTACCAAAGGTGGAAAATATAACCCTTGGATTTCTATTGTTTGTTTGTTTTTTTTCTGTTTAAGGTGCTTTCAACCCTGCTGGATTATTGACACCAACTGGATTTCTATTGTTTGTTTTTTTCTGTTTAAGGTGCTTTCAACCCTGCTGGATTATTGACACCATTTTTTTTTTTTTTTTTTTGTAGAGAAAGGTGGTGAAAGAAGTAGTAGAAGAAAGGGATCGCATTGTTTATTTGTAAAATGGACATGGTATTAGATTAAAATAATTATTTGAATATAAATAATTAACTGACAATTGTGATATATAGTTAATTATGTTTACATACAATAAAATAATACAATATACATAAAATTAGTATTAATGTGGTTTACAATTGAATTATGATGGGTAACTAATTTAAAATGAATTTATAACTATTCCGAAATTCAAGACGGTAAAATTAACATTTATCTTGAAACTAAAATAAGAGTATTCACTACAAACTTATTAAATTCTTAAAATAAGATTTGTTCAAATACTTCAAGTTGACGATAGGGAAATGGGGGCGATAATTAGATGGAATGTTGTATAATAAATGTAGAAACGCTTTTATTGTCAGAAAAATTGATGGTCCTGATTAGGTTAGTTTACGCTAGGTTAGATTAGTTATGTTTTGGTTAGGTTAGCCTAGATTAGCTAGTACTTCACTATTTTTAATGACTTAATAGAAACCAACATTCGAACCTTTAATTACGCCCGAAATACTTATCACTCAACACACATTTCTTAAAATGAACTCCTTCAACTCAATTTATTTCTTGAAGGAAATTAAAAAAAAAAAAAAAAATTGTGCCGAAGAGAAAGCAAACACACTTACTTAAAAGAATATGAGAGTTTGTCTAGTTAATGAATACACTGGTAAAGACTAGTCAAATGTGCATGTAGGTCGTAGCTGTGACGCACCAGATCAACGTCCGTGGAAAAGGAATTGATTTCCTACATCGATTATTTTCATTTTTTTTCAAATTCCTCTTCGCGTTACGTTCATCAGTTCCAAAACTCTTTCATTATCCGACTACTTTCTTGAATTTATTTAGTATCCATCCGTGAATGTAAGATTGAAAGTCTAATTTAAGTTTATCTTGTCTGACGTAGTACTGTCTATTATAGTGTTTCTCAAACGATGGGTCGTGATCCACCGGGTCATAGTTTGTTTACCCCTGTAGTAGTGATTTGTTCCCCCCCCCCCCCCAAAAAAAAGAAACTAAACAAAAAATCCTCTTCATGAATTTATCCCCCTGTAGGATAAGGGATCGCGTCCGTCGACTTAACCCTCTGACACGGTGGTTGTGGGGAAAATGTGGCTGAGAAACACTGGTCTATTATTTAAACATGATTTTAACCAATCTGACAATCTAAAGATCTTACTCCATAATGAGCCAAAATTTGGGTTAAAACCGAGTGTTCTATTAGAGTCAAAAGTCTTGGATAGGGCCAGGAATAGCGCATTTGAATTTTTTTTTAATTTTATACGGTTCCACAGTGAACGTCAAAAGGGCATCTACCGTTGAGGTTTTCCGTGTTAAAACCGAACTGATAGCGTGACAGTATATTTTCCTCTGAAGAACGTGGTCGGGGTAGATGCTGTAGATACTGAACAGTAATTTGTGGCGACATCCGGATAACCAATTTTAAATCTAGGGCATATGCGAGTTACTTTTAAAAGATCGGAACAATATCCGGTCTGAAAATAATTTTATAGAACGGCAAAAGTGCTTTGGTTCAGAAGTACTGTAATATCACTTCACGGTTTATATATTGCGTTTGTTTGATAGAGAGTTTGTGGCGCAGTTTTTGTTTTTAAGACGGTTTGTTGCTACCTTTTACGTCAACTGAAGTAAATAAATTTTAGATAATAACAGAGCCTGAGTAAAACGCGAAGGAAATGACCATTTTAAATTTTGTCTAAATCTAAAAGATTTTTTTTTTTTCCGTTTTTCATAATATTCAGAAATAATATTTTATAAAATCTTTTATTATTCATAATACTGGCAATTGTAATTAATAATGATCATAATTTTAATTCAAATTAGGGTTTTTACTCCCTTAGACTTTTCAACTAACTTTTACATAAAAAAAAAAAAAAAAAAAAGAAGTTAAATCTGATTCCAAAAATCAGATTTCCGAATCCAGATGGTGAATAGTTTTTTAAAAATAAGTTTTTTTACATTTAGCTTTTACTCTTTTCTCCCCCACCCTCGCTTAACGCTGTTGGGGGTTGGGGATTATTAACTATTTAAAATATTCTTTTTACTTTTTAATTTTTTGGAGTGCTTTTATTTTAAATGTTTTAAAACATTTTTTTTTTTATAATTCAGAAACGGAGAACTTATTTTTATTTTCAATTATTTTTCAGGGATTTTTGCATTAATCCTTCAACGTGGTTATGAAATGTGTGTGTGTGTGTGTGTGTGTGTGTGTGTGTGTGTGTGTGTGTGTATATAATGATGAATTTCGCAATTAAACACGTGAAATGAATGAATGATGCAAACCCACAAGGAAAAGGAAAAATGATTCAAGGGCCTTTCGTGTTTTCAGAAGTACACCTTGTCAGGGATTGGAGGGAGAAGCGAGATGACAAAAATGTATACCTATGTACAACAGGACGGAAAAAAAAAAGATTGGGACCTAATTAACAAGAGTTAGAGGCGAAAGGTTTTTTAACAGGATATTGTCAATTTTATACATTCTCGCACTTAAAATTATTTTTAAAATGGATAAATGCACATTCTAGAATATTCCTTTCACTTATATCTGTTATTAACGAGCGCTTTAGAACTATCCCACTTGATACTATGATACATTTATACGTATGGTTAAACAATGCATTAGAATGATTTGCTGTTCTACACGCATTTATTAGGGATGAAAAATAACCGAAAAGTGTAAAACCGGTTTTCACCGTCGTTATATTCTTAACTCTTTGACTACCATCGGGATAATAGGTCCCAATCGGACTTACTTCTGGTAGTCAAAGAGTTAAAGCCGGTTTTTACCGGTTTTCACCGATGGGATTCTGTATGCTTTTTAGGGAGGTAAATGATCAAAATATTAAACAGAAATAAGGTTTTAATTGATTCAATCAAGTATGTGTAACATTTGAATTAAAAAGTTTATTATCGAACTTGATTTTTGAAATAACACTTGAGAAAACAAAGAGCATTAAGTGTCTGATCTGACATTCTTGATCGAATCTTTGTGACGAATAAACCAGCAGCTGAAAACACCACTCGGACTCTACGCTGGTGGCTTTTATTGTAAGCAACGCCTCGTACATTCGATCCGAATTTTCGCTTCTATTCAAAGTAGCTTCAGAATATTTGAATTCATTGTTTACGTCAAAGGTCTCGGAAGAATCTTTCTTGGGTTTCATTTTCAGTTTGTTCATCTCACACATGTACTCTTTCATAAGTTGATCATTTACTTCACGACCTGAGCTGCATTGTGAATCTTTGAGTTTCGAAGCAATTGATTGGACTTGGTCGTTTGTTTCTGAAATCTGGCAAGCTTCTGGAAAAAGCCTCTTAAATGTATGATCCGCATACTACTTAAGTGCTTGTCTTGAAGGAAAAGAGGAACGGTGCTGACGATTCATTTTTCAAGACCGGGATTGTGGGAGAAAACTCAGCAAGGCGACAACTTCTTTTTGTCTTCTCGATGAGTAGCGATCAATGAGACACTGACGTAGCTCAAAAGCTAAAGGATTGTTTTTGCTTTCAAATTTATCCAAAATGAACTTCATGGAAGATTCAGCTTTGAGCAAATTTGCATCTTCGGAACAGAGTCCCTTCAAAACAATTTCCAGTGGACGAAGCGTGTCAAAGAGGCTCTTTATAGCATTCCATTCTTCATCTGAAATCGTCTCTGTTGAGCGTATCACTCTGAGGGCCTTTGGAATGCAATTTCTGAGTTTCAAAAATCTTTCTATCATGGCCGAAAGACTGTTCCACCTCGTTCTCGTTCTACAGTCAAGGATAAGCTTCATTTCCTTTCCATTAAATTCATCTTTGATAAAATCATGCAATCTCTCATTTTTCAAAGGAGACTTTCGAAATATGCGGCAGATTTTTCTCACCTTATTTATTACTTTTAAGTAATCTTCTCGAAGTTTTGGAAGGACAATTACGTTATCTATGTCGGACTCAAAAATTGTATCAGTGCATAAAATTTCACACTCATCTTCGCTTAACTCATGTGCAGTGTGTTCATCTTCAGGGGTAGGGTCACTTTCCCCTTCAACTGAATTTTCAGCAGTTTTTGAATAAAAGATATCCGAAACCGCGAGATGTATAGCATGTGCAATGCATTGCTGGTGATCAGGTATTATTTCTCTTTCAAATTTGACCATTACTGAGGCACCGTCGGTGGTGCAACTCACGATATGCTTATCTAGGTCCAAGCCAAAGTCTTCCAATCTTTTCCTAACGATTGCAATAGTTTTGGTGCTATCGAGAGAACCATTTATTTTCATGAGACCAAGAGACCAATGTTGATTTTCATCATGAACATTATTATTATTATATCTTTGGTTTTGCAAAGATGTATACTCATCCATAGTTAATGAATAGCGGATTCCTTGTCTCACATGATTCTTGAAGTAGTTGACCAATTCATGTTTCTTTTTCTCATAAAAACTAGGCACCATTTTTCTGACACCATTATGGGAAGTTGGATGAGGCTTGTCGTATTTTATCTTTCTTAGGCTTTCTTGAATGAATTAACTTTTAGCAATTGATTGGAAACTCAGTCCATCTACACACGCAAGTTTCGAAATTTCCTCTTCTATGGACTTTTTTTGCACTCTCTTCCACTGTTCTTTGTTTCTTCAATGGCTGATTAATCTGGTCGATATTTATGCCACGAATATTTTTCATGTGGGATGATAAACTTGAAGTAGAACCTCCACAACACTTTAAAACTTTGTGACATGTCATACACTCTGCTTCTTTATTCTTAAGAGTGAAATGATACCAAACATTTGATTTCTTTGACATGGAGTATTAAATCTTAGAATCTTAACTGATCAATGTGCAATCATCCACATAACATTCAAGACTGAAGCATCAATTATTTACACTTATAAACAAACAAAAAACGATACGAAACTATGCAAAACGTAATTACTATGTTTTTAAACGTTTGGAAACGTTTGTTTCATAGAAAATGGACCAAAATGATCGGAGACTTGCGCAAAAATGTGGAAACCGGTTCTTATCGTCGGTTTCGGTGATGATTAAAAATTTTCAGCACCGGTTAAAAACCAGTTTTTTAAAACCGGGTTCCATCTCTAATATTTATGATGTTTTACCCTAATATCTAACGTTTTACCCGTTTTGCCTATATATACTGAGTTACATTGTGTGCATCCGATCGAATACATACAACCCAACCGCATTATCTGGGCTAAGGATATTTTTACGCTCAAATTCCTTTATAGTCACACTATTATAATACCTATTCTTATCTTTCCTAAGGCAGTTATCTAGAAATGAAATAGAATAACATAATTTAGTACCAATATTCATGATATTGCATAACTCGGAATCTAAAAAGTCAGGACTGACAACTGTCAATGCTCTAAGAAACATAGCAGAGAAAATAGAGGGAGGGAAGATGGTCAGAATAAAAATTCACATAAGAGTTATTATTAGTATGCTTACGAAAAACTTCAAATTTGAACTGATTCAAGCATCTCCGAATTTTTAGATCTAGAAAAGAGAAGCTTCCATCATTTTCTTTTTCAGCTGCGAACTTAATAGATGGGACTAAATTGTTGAGCCTACCAAGAAATAAGTCAACATCAAAATTATTAGGCCAAAGGCATAAAATATCATATATACTGTATATACCTGTACCAAACAGGGATAAAATTAACAATAGTAGGCAACATTCTGTTTTCAAAAAATTCCATATATAAGTTAGCTAATACCGGTGAGAGTGGATTACCCATCGCCAATCCAAACGACAGCATAAAACTTATTTTCAAACTGAAATTTACAGTCTTTGATGCAAAGCTTAATTAACTCAATAAGAGTGTTGTGTGGCACAGGGAAAGAATATTCAGAGCTCTTATCTTTTAAAAAATCAAGTAGGTCATCAAGCGGGACTTTTGTGAATAACGAGCATACATCAAAACATAGATCATGAATATTGGTACTAAATTGTTATCACATTTCATTTCTAGATAACTGCCTTAGGAAAGCCAAGAATAGATATTATAATAGTGTAACTGGGAAGGAATTTGAGGTACAAATATCCCTAGCCTACCTTACCATGTTAATTTTCAATATCTTCCGACTTTACTTAAAGCAAGTGGTATCAATGTAGTCTTTAAGTATAATAATAGTTAAATCACGCCTAATAAAGAATAGCCCGGATAATGCGGTTAGTTGTGTATTCGATCGGATGCACACAATGTATGAGGGCCACTCAATATATTTTCCCCCCACCACTTTTTTTTTCTTTCCAAGTTTCCTTGTAATTTCCAGAAATTTTGTACACAAGTAGTTATATACCTTTTTTTTACAAGTTTTTACTTTTGCATATAGTCTCCATCCTTTTCTACGGCTTTCCTCCACCTCGAAACAAGGGCCTTTATTCCTTGCTGGTGAAAGTCCGCTGGGTTCCGCTGGAGCCACCTCTTAACCTCCTCAACAACCTCATCGTCACTCTGAAACTTTCTTCAGCATCCTTTATTGGCCCAAACGAATGGAAGTCTAAAGGTGCCAGATCCGGGATGTATGGAGGGTGGGGTAATACAGTCAAGCGCATTTTTGTGATGGCCCCTCTTGTTTGCAAACTGTTGTGTGGTCTTGCGTTATTGTGCAAAAGAAGGACGTCTTCGTTTTCTCTCCGGTCGAACACTCTATACGTCTCTGGAGTCTCTGTGGGATAGCAATATATGCCTCCAAGTTGATTGTTTGTCCTTTCTTCATAATGTCCGCCAGAATCACCCCTATCATGTCCCAGAAGATGGTAGCCATAACGTTTCCTGCAGAGGGAGCCATTTTGAACTTTCTTGCGTGGGGAATCTGCGTGATGCCACTCCATGAATTGGAGTTTTGCTTTGGATTCAAAGTGGTGTACCCAAGTCTCATCACCAGTCACAATTCGTCAAAGGAAGTCATCCCCTTCTGTCTCGTATCGAACCAACAACTCGGAAGCAATTCCTTTTCTTTGGGCTTTGTGATCTTCAGTCATTTCGCGAGGAACAAACCGTGAACACACTTTTGAGTATCCCAGTTGCTGAATTATCGTATTCACAATTCTTTCACTAATTCCTAGCTCCATTGATAGCTCCTTGTATGTGACGCACCAATTTCATCGAATGATGCTGTCAGCACGTTGCACAGTGTGAGATGTGACAGCCGATGCCGGGCGACCGCTGCGTGGCTCATCATCGAGGCTGGCTCTCTCTCCTCCGATGATTTCACACGTTTAGACCAGCGTCTAACTGTGCTTCGATCAACATCATCATCATCTCCGTAAACGTTTTGTAGACTTTTGTGAATATTTCCAACTGTTTCCTTCTCTGTGGTTAAGAACTCGATAACAGAACAGCTCTGTTCTCTAAAGACTGTAGATACGTAATCGTTAGTTTTGTTTTAACATCCCCCCCCCCAAAAAAAAATATTATATATTATATTATATATGGGCTAGAAGTCAGACTGGTTCCCTGTAACATATCTTGTGCGTTATAACCCATCATTTACTTCATTTTTTCATATAATACAACAACCCACAAGATCCGATTTTTTGTATGTAGAATTTAAATCTGAATCTATTTTCTTCTATGGTATTTCTCTTGTGCAAATTGATATTAACTATGATATAAGCAATTTTTGGATTGATTAAAATAGATTGAAATAGTATGGTGGTAATTATTCATTTTATCCCTGCGGGTCGATTTTGATATGAGAATAGGTTTTTCTGGTGTATTTTGGTGTTTCATTGAAATCTGACCTTCATTTCTTGAGCAAATTAATTACTGAATGCCCGGTTAGGTCAACTATGTACGCCCTTGATTGGTTAGGTTGTGATTTTCGTTAGTTTTAGTAAAAATACCAAACCAAACTCTAACAATTATGTATCTACAGTCTTTAGAGAAATTGTAATTAAAAATCTTTTTATTAAAAGTTTAATTAAAATTTTAGCCAATGAATTACGTGCTGGGAAAAAAAAAAATAATAGCTTTTAAAAGAAAATAATTTTAAATTTATGAAACTTGCTAAAAATGGGGAATTTTTTTTCTTTACGGGTCTAATTATATATTAGACTCGCGTTTGAAATTAATACTAAGGGAAATTAATTGTTCCCTACAGGTTGCTTAGATGCATTTGATTTTTGCAACACGTTTATAGGAATATTGTAACCGATACTCGGCAGAGATGAAGGGGAAACTTTTTAACAATTAATTTGTTTACAAAATTCTAAGAAGGAAATGAAGAATCGGTACGTTTTTAAAATGGTATCTACTGGCTCGATTGCGGGGGGGTTAACAAGTTGTTATGCATTTCCTCCGGTGATTAAGTTTTGTTAGGTTGTTGTTAATTTTTATTGTTTAAGCCTAATTTTCAATGCGTTGTTTTGCTTTATCTATCTATCTATCTATCTATCTATCTATCTATCTATCTATCTATCTATCTATCTATCCCTCGTCCAGCGCGAATTTGCTTATACACGGAAAAATAAATGCGGAAAATTTTCATTATACACGCTCTAATACAGTAATACTGAACGCGTGCCATTGCGCGCTCTATTGTTTTGTCTCAGTCCCGCTACCGCGTTAAGTTCAGTGAAGTTGTGTTGGATTGTTTTGCTATTACCCATAGACAGCAGTGTGACACCAAAACGTGAAGCATCTGCAAGTGATAGTGAAGAGAAGAAAAGTCGTAAGGAATATGACATTAGTCGAAAAAAATAAAGGTTCTAGATAAGTTGCGTGGTGGGATGAGCATAACATCACTTGTCCGCGAGTATCACGTGAATGAGTCCTACCATCCGAAAAAGTGAAGAAAAGATACGTGCTATTTTCATTTAATATATTTTTATTTATCATATGTAAATATCATTATGTTTGATTTTATTATGTTCTTATTTCATATACAATATAGGTAGGGAAATTCATTTGTGTGTGAATAAAATATCTAGTATCTAAGTATTAATGGGAGACTTTACGCGGCCGCGTTCACGTATCCCCATTTATCCCATAAGGTATTAAGTTTGTCCAACGCTGATTTACCTAACGCGCCGTTCTCGAGGAACCTAACCCCGACGTTGGACGACGGTTTACTGTAATAAATATATATGTATATATTAGTGTCCCAATTTTTTTTGTTCCTGAAGTTGTCATGCACACCCCCTAATTTCTTCCACTCGTGAAAAACATGCCAGCAAGATGAATTTCATTCGTGTTCTTTGATTTTAAGGGTCCCCTCAAACCATGTGTTACTATTGCTGAACGGCTACTCTCTACCTTATACTAATTGTAGCATATTTCTTTCAGGTTATGGATACAAGAAAGCAGGAGACTGTGTGGTTGGTGGGGGTGTTGCGAAATGAACCCCTGGAAACGCTGTGTCAACTCCCGACAGTGGGAGATGTTCTTCGACGTCTGTTGTTCTTCACTCGGAAGAAAAAAACGTCCACGGCGGAAGCTGCCAATGTGGTAGCTGATGAGGTTATGGCGTGTGGGCTCGGGCATCTATTCCGACCTCCCACAAGCCCAAGTGCGTCGAGAGGATCAAGGCCCTCTCCACGGACTACGAGAAGGTTGCCAGAAACCGAAACTGTGGGGGAGAGAAGCAACTGGAGCGGGAAAAGGGATTCCAAGCCAACCTGAATACACTGTTCGAAACAGCTCATGCCAACGCCATGAAACTCATCAAAGTCCCCGAAGATCGAGACTTTCTGAATGACCAGCGAACCGTGCGGAAAATGCACATCGGAGGAGAGGACCTGGAGTTTGCTCGCAGGGCAGCGGAGCGGGAGAAACGCCGAGCAGCTGAAGAGAAGAGGAAGAAGAAAAGCCGCGAAGAGATGGACTCACTGCAAGCAAAAGGAACGGTGAAAAGTGGGTCTTCTTCTTCGGAGTCCATGGCCGAAGCATCCAATGATGATGTCCAATATTCCTCTCCTGGTCCTTCGGCTCCTCGATCCGCTCCCAAGGACGGCCAGTGTCGGCAAGGAGGATCATCCAATATCCCAATTTTGCTGCAGCCCTGGATCGAACTGGAACCTCAGTACGCCAAGCGATGCACATTGTGGCTCCAGCACTCGCTGCCGCGGGAGTTGAGTTATCCTCGGTCACCTTGTCCAAATCAAGTCTTCACCGTTCACGGCAGAAGTCCAGGAAGAACTTGGCAGCCGGAATCAAGACTGAGTTCAATCCTGATACGCCGCTTGTCGTCCACTTTGATGGCAAACTCCTCCCTGATTCGGATGGAGGGAAATCAGATCGCATACCAGTGCTGGTCAGCGGGAAGAATCTTGAGAAGTTGTTGGCGATCCCAAAAATCCCTGACAGCACGGGACAGCGGATGGCTGGAGCTGTTCTGAAGGTGCTGGACGATTGACCGCAAGTTCAACCATGGATTGCCGGTCTCTGCTTCGACACAACAGCGGCGCTTGTACGATTATCCAGGACCAAATGGACCGCCGCGTTTTTTTCCTGGCTTGCAGACACCACATGATGGAATTGGTAATCACCTCAGTCTTTGACCTGTTCTTCAGGTCTTCTGGCCCCGAAATTGCGCTGTTCGCTCGCTTCAAATCCCAATGGGAGTTCATCGACCAGAAGCAGGCTTCTCCGTTCAACGGCGATTGCCCAAGCGACATCCTTTCGGAATGGGTGGCGTTGAAAAAAGAGCAGATTGTCCACTTCATTGAAGACCAGCTTGAAGTTGGCCACCCAAGAGACGATTACCGGGAGTTCCTGATCCTCGCTCTGGTCTTCCTCGATGGTCATGGCAAACGAGATCTCCGGTACAATCGTCCTGGAGCATACCACCGGGCCAGGTGGATGGCCAAAGGCATTTACTGTCTTAAGATGTTCATCTTCCGAAGCCAATTCCACCTGACAGCTCACGAGGTCCGGTCACTACGCAGGATAAACGTCTTTGCCATCACCATCTACCTCCAGAGGTGGTTCGAGGTTCCATTGACGGCGGACGCGCCCGTCAATGACCTGGAGCTGTTGGAGGACCTAGAGCGGTACAAGGCGGTGGATCATGATGTAGGTACCGCCGCATTGACGAAATTCCGGGGCCACCTCTGGTACCTAAGCGAAGATTTAGCCAGACTCGCTATGTTCTCCTCCAAAACCACCGATGCAGAGAAGACGGCCATGCTCCAAAACCTGCACAAGAAGACCGAAAACCAAAAGATCTGCGTCGGCTGGAGGGAAAGAGTGTCTTGACCGTGAGACGGTCGGATTTGAGCACCTTGGTCACGAAAAGGACTCAAAACCTTTTTCATTGCCTGAAGCTGCGGTTCCAAAAACCCCCAAAGATCTCGAAGGATGCGCACCATCGTTGAAGTCTGTGAACGACGCGGCAGAACGGGCGGTGAAACTGGTGGAAGATTTCAACGAGGGCCTGACAAAAAACGAGGATGAACGGCAGCTCGTGTACCAAATCGTCGAATACCACCGCCAGCAGTTCCCCTCAGCAGACAAAAAGATCCTCTGTACCCGAAATGAAATGTGCCATTAGGAAGAATTTCCATTTCCTTTAATTTAGTCATTAGAAAGAATTTACATTTCATTCTTCCATTCTAGAATGATTAATGCTGAGCATTTACGTTTGTTCATATAGGGTCGAATAAACAAGGTCAATGAGGGGACCCTTCCCCTCCTAATAGGCCAATGAAATTTCGCCCATTTTTTCCTTTCTTCAAGTGTAATTAACTAAAGGGGTGTGCGATTTGACTCTTGCAAATTTTTATTTTCACATGTGAGGCTGGGACACCCTAGACTATATATATGGTGCTTCAAAAAGTTACCACTTGTATGGCGCTAATGTCATTGTTTACCACTTAGTGTTTTTTTGTTTATTTGTGTTTTTATTTGCTTGTTTTTTAATATTTTTTTTTTCGGATTGTGAGAGTGACTAATGAGTGAACCCCATTCAATGGCTACAAGGTTTTTACATTAGAGCAGGGGTTCTTAACCTCTCGGTCGCGACCCAAACTTGGGTCATTAAATTGTCATTTATTATTTGTTATCCCAAATCATTTTATCATTATTATTTATTTTATTATCTATTACGAGTGAAGTGTTTGAAGGCATTGGTCGCCGAGCTAGCCCCGAGACCACAATTTGGATCGCAGCCTAAAAAGGTTAAGAACCCCTGCATTAGAGCAACGCAGACTTCTGCGTTGCTCTAATGTCAACCTTTTAACCATTTTCATTGAATGGGGTTCACTCATTAATCACACACAATCCCTGAAAAAAATATTTAAAAAAAAACGACCAGATACTTGCATAAAAAACACCACAAACTATAAGTGGTAAGCAATGCCATATTAGCGCCATGAAAGTAGGTAAAAATTTTTGGAAGCACCCTGTGTGTATATATATATATATATATATCCCCTTTCGAAAAACACTAAACCCAAATAAAAGCGCTAAGATCAAGGAAATCCCTTTGGAAACGCTGCTTTGAAGCCTCTACTTTACTAGATTATAATTACGCCTATAATAATTAAAACCCACTCTAATAGACAGTTTATTTCCACAACAGTTTCGATGCCCACTGGCATCCTCTTCGGGTGGATACAGAAAAACGAAAAAATTTGTTTTTCTGTATCCACCCGAAGAGGATGCCACTGAGCATCGAAACTGTTGTGAAAATAAACTCTATTAGAGTGGGTTTTAATTATCATATTTTGACGTTCACGTAGAAAAAACGTGGTTTTTGCATTAATTACGCCTATGTCTTATTAAAATTGCTTGGACATAATTATTAAAAATGGATAGTGGCGAACTATTTATTGCACTACTGGTAGAACTAGGTCGGAATCATTATCATTATTATTTTCTCTTCGTCAAACTGCGGAATTCAATTTTTATCCGATTAATATGAAACTTTTAGGGATTAAATTAAGAATAATTCAAAGTTTCCTATCTCTGCTTTACAGAACGAACCCGTTTTCTATGATTTCAGGGCATACTTTTAAATTTAAAAAAAAATCGCCAAATAATCATTCAGAATGGTCAAAAAACTGGCACAGCGCTCATACACACTCGCACACCCGTTGTTCTAATTCCTGTATTATTGTTATTATTACCAGCACCAACCAGGAGTCGAACCCCTGACCTTAATGTCTTCACTTCACTTACAGGGAAATGGTGTTACTCCCTGCGTTACGGACGTTCGCAAAATATTGCCCGAAATCAATGAATTAAAATGTGAAAATATTCCACTTTTTTTTTAAAAATTTTTTAGCGCTCATTTGGTTTGCTCAGGCCTATTTGGGTTGTTTAGGCTTTGCATATTTTTTCTCGCTTATTTCAATTTTTATGAGCTCTGGTACAAAACCTCGCTTACAAAAAATTAGTCGTAGAACATCAGGTAATTAATCTACAGGGTGTATATATATATATATATATATATATATATATATATATATATATATATATATATAATATATATAAAATATGCGTGCTGTGGGTATGTCCACAGGGTAAGCTGTAACTGCAAATATCATATGCCACAACTGTTGAGTGTGTGGGTGGTTTTTTTTCTGCAGTTTTAACCGACATATTTTTACTGTCTGACTGTAGTTTTCGCAGCGAACCATACTTTATCACTGATTCGTGATCAGGTGAATGTAATTCACCCATTTTATCCGGTTGTCCAAATGGGTAAATTATGACGGTTACTTTTTTATTAATTAGATAACCTAGAAATTAGAAAAGGTGTTATTTTTAATTTTTAATAGGGCAATCAAAAGTTGACCAAAAAAAAATGAAAAGTTGATTTTATTTTTCCAAAATGTTGACTTAAAAAGTTGACCTTATTTTTTAACTAAGATGACCTAAGAACGGCTTTCAAAAGGTTCATTATTTACAATAAAAAAGCAGGCCGTACAGAGTGGGGGAGATTTCTGGTTTGCTCAGATTCATGATATCGCAGATATTCTTCTACATGGGTGTCTTGATGTACAGTACAATGGAGCATTCATCCTTACCAAATTTCAAGTTCGACAAAGCCTCGTACGCAGCTTCGATGGTGAAACCTTCCGCCTCAGTCTTTATTAAGTCGGCAATTGGTCCCTATTCTTTTCTGATCGCGAGTAGTTGTCTCGGGACACCATCTTTAACGACAATTTCTTTGCTCTCTATACAAGAATCCCTCTATCTTTGAAGCTCTCGACAATTCTCTTTACCTCCGGAAAATTATCTGCATAATAAAATGCAGCTTCCAACCAGCTCGCCCAGCGTGTAACAATGGGTTCAGGTGGACTTCCTACTGCGGCAAACATTGCCTTCCTGCTCTTCTTGTTGACTGTCACCGCCTTGATATGCGCGATAAGGCTGTCCACGTCGCTATAGAACGATCTCTCTCTCATTGCACAGTTATGCAGTAAATGCGCTATGCAGGTGACATGAAACAGTCTTGGGAATAGGTGCTTGAGGACATCTCCAGCTGCCATCATATAACTGGTTGCATCTGTTAACAGTAGACAAAAATCTTTCCTCGGAGTTTCCAAATGTTTTACTTGAATTATCGATAGAGTGGATGGTAATTTGTGAGGTGACAGATCCCGAAAGGACTTCTCATTTCAATAAATGTTTTTTTGCGGATCATCCAGAATTCCGACAAGTGTTCAAATATTTTAAACCAGCGACTTCACACTCTTCAACGATTGGGAATATCTGTTTGTCATTCATTTGCTGTTTCACACGAGCACTTTCATCATTGGCGAGTTCCATGACCTTCGATCGACAATTTTCCACCGATGGAGTGCTGTAACCCATTTCAAGAAACAAACTCTTCACACTGGAGTGGTTTAGCTTGTGGAGGGGAATATTTGCTGACAGAAATGTGCCAACCACCTTTTTTGAAAAATTCTTCGATACTGGTTTTATGAACGTTTGCAGAATCCCCTGCGGAACATCATGACAGCCACGTTGATGTTTAGCTGAGCTTCTACAGTATGTTTATCAACGAAGAATCGTTTTTCATGATTCATTATAACGGCGCAAATTTGGCAGTACAGCTCATTCTAAGGAGAAGCAATGAACACTTTAGGGTAATCGGATACAATAACGAAATTCTAGTTTTTGTTTTCGTCAGTCAATCCTCAATCAGTCATCAACACTCCTCTCTTAGTAATTTAATATTAATATTTTATTGATTTCATGATAAAAAGTTAACTTAATGCAAAAAAAAATTGACCTATCAAAAGGTTGACTTTTAGTTGACCCCAAAACTTTGATACTGACCCCCCTCCCTCCTATAAGCCTGAAAACTCGTTTCAAGCCGTTTCACAAGACGTGGAGGCCGCAGGAAAAAAATCGCGTATATATATCCAGTAGGTGATTAGTCGCTTCCTTGGTGTCAAACGTGACGCAAGGCTGCAATAGACAAACCCGTTTATCACCAACTCGGGAGTACCTGAATAACTGCGAACGGCTGTTGGGCCGTATATAACAGTAGGTGGATCTCGTCCTGCGGAAGGATAATTTCATCTCTACCACAAGGTTCTAAGGACCTCGGTTAGAACTTCTAATTGAATTGAAGCAAAGAACCGCAATATTTCATGATAATTTTCCCCATTGACTTTCACTGTCTTGTTCATCAGCAAAAAAAAAAAAAAAAAAAAAAAAAAAACCTGCAACTCCTTTATCGAAAGAGTTACCAAACATTAAGTTTTGACGTATCCTACTCATGCTTCATATGTTCTTGAGTTTACAAGTCTTCACATTCACCAGCTATTCCGGGTAACTTTTCCAGACACGAATGCCTGATTGCTAAACCATGCCGATGCTGTCCAAACAAGATGGATCGCGCTGAAAACGAGGAAACAGTCTCCCAAGTCTCCTAAGTTTCAACAGTTTGCTCTTGATGCAAATTATGTAATTCATTTGAATTTTGTACCATTTCATCTTAATGCCCTTCTTCAACATTCGTTGGATGATATAGTAACTCTTGTCCAATTCCCAAGCTGTGCTTCCTTTAGTTTAACTAACAAAAAATGGTTCTTCAACCACTTGCTGGTTCTCTCTTCGATTTGACCTTGGAAGATTCGCTGCAAGATTTGTTCATAAATAAAATGGTCTCTAGAATTCTTGTGCGTGTTGTTATTATATGGTCCTCGCTTTTCTAGGCTTCTTCATACCATGAAATACCATTAAATTTTTCACACGTGTTTATTTCCACAGAAAACTGAGGAAGGGATACTCGCATAAAAAAAAAACATATATACAGGGTGGGCCGTAAGTTTCCATACATAGGAAAAATAAACATTTTTTTATGGACAACCATTTTTATTTATATAATATGCTCTACATGGTTGCCATTGTTTTGAAAACACATTTCAATACGTGTTCCCAGATCCCCAGATCTCACCCCCCTTGATTTCTATCTTTGGGGGCACTTGAAGGCCATGGTGTATCAGGAAAAGATACGAGACATAAATCATCTAAAGGAACGTATCACCAACGCCATTACAAGCATAACGTCAACTGTGCTAATGCGTGTTCATCAACAGTGGGGAACACGTATTGAAATGTGTTTTCAAAACAATGGCAACCATGTAGAGCATATTATATAAATAAAAATGGTTGTCCATAAAAAATGTTTATTTTTCCTATGTATGGAAACTTACGGCCCACCCTGTATATATACACACACACACACATATATATACACACACACACACACATATATATAATATATATATATATATATATATATATACAGGGTGGGCCAGAAATCGCTTTACCGAGGTGATTTTTAGCTATAATGCTAAAGTAAAGCGACTTAAGGTCCACCCTGTGTGTGTGTGTGTATATATATATATATATATATATATATATATATGGGAATGAACTCAGAATGGTTCCCTGAGTTTTTTATGATACACACAGACCTTGCATGGAACAAGGAACTCTTCTGGGATAATTAAATCCACTATAGTCCGAATAAGTAATGGTAAATGACAAATACCATAGTTTTTCTTTTTCATGATGCAAGCCCGACGTGGGTTCTAAATGTAGTGGGGCTAGGCTGCTTTAAACCCTAGATCCATGTCCCAAAGCTGGATCCTGTCTGCTTTGCAGATAGCTGGTGAGGGAAGCTATATTTATGGGACCTCTTTGCGAGAGACCCGTTGCCCACGTCGGGCTTGCATCATGAAAAGAAAAACTATGGTATTTGTCATTTACCATTACTTATTCGGACTATAGTGGATTTAATTATCCCAGAAGAGTTCCTTGTTCCATGCACAGTCTGTGTGTATCATATATATATATGTGTGTGTGTGTGTGTGTGTGTGGTGAGATAAAATATTCATTTCACCTTTACAGTATTTAATTTTAATCTATATTGTCTAATTTTACTTCTATAATTTCATAATTTATGACCTTATAATTTTATTAAACATTTTAAGTATTAGAAATATTTTTAATTAACTTTTTTTTTTCTTTATATATAAAGTGCTTTTAAATTAAAATAACTTCTTGTAAAGTTTTATCATAGAAGCCACTTAATTAATTTCAGGGTGTACTAATTAAATGATTTTTATCAACCTAATCCTTATGAATACTTTGTGCCAACATTATGCCCTTTTAATGTATAGTTTGTTACTGGAAATCTTGCAGGGCGAGTTTATATGCCGTTGACTTTGAAAGGTTGGTTGGTTGGTCTTTAAAAAAAGGAAAAGGGAAAATAAACCCGCTCAAGGTAAGGTTTTCGGTTTGGTTGTTACGTCACTTTTAGTACTGGAATTGTTGCAGTAAATGTGGCTTTACACACTTCTTTTGTTTCGAATTTGGGGGCTTTCCCCTTCTGGCTTAAAATTATTATTTCAAAAGTTTTTTAATTTTTAATCCTTTCGATTATTAATTTGAAAAATGTGTAATTAGACGTAAAAGTAACAATTAAATAAGTTTTTGTCCAAATCTTCATTTATTTTGCAGTTCTGCAACGTTAAATCGTGTGTGTGTGTGTGGTGTGTGTGTGTGTGTGAAAACCAATGGACGAACGCAGATGGTAGTCTACACAGGAACTGTTAATTCAGCCACATATGTAAAGATCCTGGGAGAGGTCTTCATTAATTTATTTCAATGAAAATTATCTCTACACCAAAATGTATTTGTGGAAGATGGTACTCCAGCTCATACTGCTACTCCGAGGTGGCATGACAGCGATGGAATTGAAAGTCTTCCATGGTCAGGTCAATCTCGGATATGAATCAAATTGAACGCGTGTGGTGCGTACTAGTTGGGTTAATAAGGAAGCGCCAACCAAAGCCTGCATCCAGGGAAATCCTCGTCAGAGCCATAAAAGAAGAATTGGCTGCAATACTTCAAGACCTAATAGCAAAGCTCATCAGTGAAATGCCAAAACGTACGTCAGCTTTACAGAATGTAAAGGGGAAAGCAACGTCATTCTAAATATATTGATTAAATAAATTTATTAGTATTTGACTTTCATCAAATCGGGAATGTAAAAAAAAAAAAAAAAAAAAAAGGTGTCATTTTTGATACAGGGACGTGACAAAACTTAGTAGTTAAAAGGTTTCATTGGTATTTTTTCATGTCGTAATGTACATTACTTTTGGGACACCTTGACGTTATATAAATAAATAAATGCCGCAACAAGATAGATGGTAATACAAACAAACTAAGATAAAAATACACACAATGAAAAATAGCAACGTCGAAGTTAAGTGGATCTACAAACAAACGTTTTCATACCATGAATTTCCAAAGATAAACTTATACAAACAAGGCGCAGAATTCCTAAATTATTTATTAGAGGTGATCTGTTCTGCCTTTATATTGTTTTCTGTTGCATATTAATGTTAGAACAAATTACTTACTGAATTGGTAAGTTGGTAAAATTAATTAATTCTAACTATGAAAATATTTTTTATAATTTTTTCCATCAGCCTGTGAAGTTCATTATTATGACTAAAAAAAATTTTTTTTATATAAAATTTATACAATTCATATAGTGGTTTTGTTTAGAAAATTTTAATTTCATAAGTATTCTATGTAATTATCTAAAATGACTCTTAAATAGTTTAAGCTACGAGTCGTCGTCTTTGAAATTCAATACAAGAACAACCAACTACAGTGTAGAAATGTGTTAATATTTTTCTATAATCTTTTACTTATGCCGAAAGGAGTCGGTGGAGAGAGTCTTTAGTACTTGGGTAGGGTATCCTCGGAAAAGAGGATATCAATAGCAGATAAGCCTTTTGAATAAATGGTGTTCGTAAAAATAAATTATTTTCTGCGTCGGGGAGAATAGTTTTAACACACACACACACACACACACACACACACACACACGAGGGGCGGTCAGAAAATAAGTTTACGCGGCGCATAATTTCGTAACTGAAGGACCTACATTGATTATGTTTGTATCACGTAAATTAAATTCGTTAATCATTGTTGGCAACACCTCATGTCGATTCGGCTGCCATCTACCGTACATTGGTTATACGAGTCAGTTGAACATGGCGGCTCCACTGCAACATTGCCCTGCCCTACGGAGCAGTCCAGGACGTTAACGTTTAATGGCCGCTCGGAAACGTTCCAGTGTTGAACAGTATGCAGCTGTAGTGATTGTTGTGCCTTTTTGCATGAAGTCTGCGAGCAAAACGCCTTTGTGGTCCCAAAACACGTAACCATCACTTTGCCAGCAGACCTCACACTCGAACTACTTTGGTTGCGGGGACCCAGGGTGTTTCCATTCCATGTTGGCACATTTTGTTTCCGGAGTACGGTGATGAACCCGTGTCTCGTCTCCTGTTACAATGCGCTCGAGAAATTCGTGATCACTGACAGACTTGGAATATCGTTACAGAAATAACCGGGCACTGTTCTAGTTGAGCCGCCATGTTCAACTGACTCGAATAATCAATGTACGGTAGATGGCAGCCGAATCGACATGAGGCGTTGCCAACAATGATTAACTAATTTACCTGATACAAACATAATCAATGTTGGTCCTTTAGTTACGAAATTATACGCCGTGTAAACTTATTTTCTAACCGCCCCTCGTGTGTATAATAAATACATACATACATACATGAAAAAATTACATACAGGATGTTCCATAAGTCCCTTTACACTCGCCCTATTTTAATCGGGAAAGGTTCAGGAGTAAAGGCACTTATGGGACACACTGTAGACTAGAACTTCAGATTTTGTTGAGAGTAAATAAAGCACAAGAATATTTGCCTCTTTCAATAATCTAAGATCAATATCTGGGAAGTTTGTAATCTAAACTTCACAAGCAATGTTTTCATTGATATTATACAGGGTGTACATAAAGTCAGGATCTATTTTTGTGAAGCACTTGGAAATTATATGGAATTCAATCATAAAATGATAAAGTGGTAACATTTATTAAATAATTAAGAGTAGGATTCGACGTGACGCCCATCAGTATCCCTGCACAGTTCAAATCGTTCCGCAGCATTTCTAAACACATTCTTGAGCATTTGCGAGGTTATGTTATCTGCAGCAGTTCGTATACGTGCACGTAAGTTTTCAAGACTCGTAATCTTCGTCTGATAGACGTGCGACTCGATAAAGCCCCATGCAAAGAAATCTAAAGGGTTAAATCTGGTCATCTCGCTGGCCAAGGTCTTTGTTGCTTCCGCGTCCGATCCAGCGATTTGGAAACGTCCATTTAGATAATCCTGAACAATTTTGGCATAGTGACAAGGAGCACCATCATGTTGATAGACGACGGGGATAGGATTGTTAGTACCGTCGTCTATCAACATGATGGTGCTCCTTGTCACTATGCCAAAATTGTTCAGGATTATCTAAAAGAACGTTTTCCAAATCGCTGGATCGGACGCGGAAGCAACAGACCTTGGCCAGCGAGATCACCAGATTTAACCCCTTTAGATTTCTTTGCATGGGGCTTTATCAAATCGCACGTGTATCAGACGAAGATTACGAGTCTTGAAAACTTACGTATACGAACTGCTGCAGATAACATAACCCCGCAAATGCTCCAGAATGTGTTTAGAAATGCTGCGGAACGATTTGAGCTGTGCAGGGATACTGATGGGCGTCACGTCGAATCCTACTCTTAATTATGTAATAAATGTTACCACTTTATCATTCTGATTGAATTCCATATAATTTCCAAGTGCTTCACAAAAATAGATCCTGACTTTATGTACACCCGGTACTATATTTATACACACTGTTTGTTCGCATTCGACAAATCCAACTTTACTCTAGACACGTCCCCAGCAGGATTAAGAACCTAAAATTGGACTAGTTTTAGTGCATTTTCGTTAGATTTTGACGAATCGAAACGTTGGTTTGAGAAGGTAAAACCTAACAAGTTTTTATCGGTTTTTAACGAGCCAAATAGGGCTGCATGGAACGTGATCACGAAAGTTACTCTCTGCATGTGAGCGTAGCCTACGTAGGCCTGCCTACCTGACAAGGAAGGTCAAACAGCGAATTACATTTACATATTTTCATCGTCGGCCGTTTACTGTCCTGTCACGGTGAGGTGTCGGATTTTCAAGCTCGAAAATATATCAAGCTAAACGTTTATTTTAAATGTGAAAGTAGGGTAACTACTTTTTAGAAAGTTAGAAGTTACTTGTGGAAAGTAACTGAGTTAGATATTGGTTACTCTCGAGAGTAACTCGGTTACTCATCAAGTTACTGAAAAAGTAACCGTTACAGTAACTCCGTCACTTGTAAGTTATATATTATATATAAAATCTTATTGAGGTTGACCCCTCTGCAGCATCCCCCACCCCCTCATGTGCAGGATCTGGTGGAAGAGTGTTTGTTTCCTTTCTCTTTCCTGCCCTCGTAGCCAGCTAAGCATGTCTAGTCATGAACTTTACACAAGAACCTGTCCAGTTGGTTTTTGAAATTAGTGAAGTTGGTGTGATGGAGGTTTCTCGGTTCTTTTGGCAGTACGTTGAAGTTTTAGGCCACGTATTCTGGTGTTTTCCATCTTCGTTTTCATTAAGTATATATACAGGGTGTCCCGTAAGTCTGGACCCATAGGGAAAAATAATAAAATTACAAAATAGTCCAAAAATTTATTGCATAATCTGTTCAAAGTGTCCGCCGTTGTGTCGCACACATAGTTGAAGACGCAATCTCCACTGCGATAGCACTTTCTGAATCACAGTCGCAGAAATTTCTTGACACGCCTCCACAATGCGTGCTTTAAGGTGGAAAATGTTCTGAAGTTTGACCTCGTACACTTTGGCTTTCAAGTGGCCCCACAAATAAAAATCATAATAAAAAAAATAATAATAAAAAATAATAATAATAACATAATAAAAAAATATATTATAAATCCCTATGGGTCCAGACTTACGGGACACCCTGTATATATATATATATATATATATATAATTATATATATATATAATATAATCAAGATAAGTACTCCATTGTGTTTTGTTAAAAGAAATGATAAGGCTACTTTATCTTGGACCACTCTCTATACAGGGTGTTATCAGTTTCCTAAACTACTATACATATTCAGGACGTCAAAATGAACAGAAAAGTTCCTATGAACATAAATCTGCAATCGCTTCGTTTCCGAGATACATTGCATTGCATTTTTGCCGAGTACGATCCAATTAAAATGAGTCATCAACGTTTATTTACAGCAATTGCTCAAAATCTTCAGCGGTGAATTGGGCGACATTGTCACGTCACTTAGCCACCAGGTCTCCGCACCTAAATTCAATTGACTTTTTCTTGTGGGGTTAAAAAAAAAAAAAAAAAAAAAAAAATTCAAGATTGTTCAGAAACAATACGCAACCCTGTACGTCTTTTCGAACGTATGCTGCAAAATTTTCAACGAAGCGTTGAAGCATGTACTCCGATGCAGGGAAACCATTTTGAGCACTTGCTGTAAATAAACTTTGATTACCTTTAATGACTTCCATTTTAATTGGATCGTCCTCGGCAAAAAAACAATGTATCTCGGAAACGAAGCTATTGCGGATTTATATTCATAGGAACTTTTTTATTCACTTTCACGTCCTGAATTATGTATACTAATTTATGAAACATAATTTGATAACACCCTGTATATGCTAGTTACTTAAACACCTGTTCAATAAAATAACATAAAAAATTAATAACAGAGAGAGAGACTTTAATAATTTAATATAAAGTGTATACATTCTGTTTAGAAAAGCTCATTACTATTCTGACAATGTTCTCGTATACATCTTCAAAGAAATGAAACAGCAATATTAGTTATTTGAAACCTGAAGTATACTGATTTATTTATTTATTTATTTATTTATTTATTTATTTATTTATTTATTTATTTTCCGAAAAAGTTTTGGAAATGATGATTGACTTCAGACTTTTTTTATTTAATATTATTAAAAACTATAATACATAAATTTGTAAAACCACGTGAAAAATTAGTGCCTCAATCAACTATTTTAAAAGCAATTTTTAAAATCTAAGTTATAGTAATTGTCTTTAAATTGTTGGTAATTAATTCCAGAATTTCAAAGTACAGCAAAGTTGCTTGTTTTTATAACGGCTTTTTTTTTCCTCTTTTTTTTCCTTGTTTTAATTGGGAATCGTTGCTATGGCAACGTGATTCTTGAAAAATTTCAAGTAGAGAAATTGTCGAACGTGATCATCCAGCTCTTGTCAAAATATGTATAAAGTACATATTGTTGGGCACTACATATTGTTGGGCACTACATATTGTTGGGCACTACATATTGTTGGGCACTACATATTGTTGGAGTTTCGCATTTATTTAATTCATGGTCGTTTGGGATCTTAACATGTTTTTCGTAACAAGTTTTATACATTTAAGTCTAGATACCTTTTCTTTATACCACAATTGTTAATTTTTATTTGATAAGCGAGGTGGAACGAGGGGAAATAGGACGTGTTTAGTTTAAATTGATGGTTAGTTTATTAGCATGTAAGAAAATACAAATTTTAGTCATATTTTCCTTCAAAATAATCATCCAGATAACTTTGGGTATTGTACTGAATCACTTTTATTGATAAAATAGTTTTATAATTTTTGTTTTTGTTTCAACGTAAATAATTGTGAAGTTGGCCTATTTATTTTATTTAATTTGGCCCTTAAACTTGGACATGTTCCTCGTTGAGCTGTTTCAAGTGCTCACGAGACCTCGATGATCATAAGTAAATGCAAAGTGCAGCGACTCTTTACATTCGCGAGTTGACGGGTAATATTCAGTGCGAAGTTTGCCATTAGAGGTAGACCTACTGACGGGTTTAGATATTCGGTTGGCATCGATGTTTCAAAATATTAACGTAGCCCGCCACACATTTTGAACTTTTAAACTGGCTCATGACCAAGAAAAAAAAAAGGTGGATCACTGCATTAATTAAGACGCTGTAGGCGTTTATTGGTCTCAAAAGATTAGCAACATAAATCAACAAAAGTCCCATTGCGGATCTGTGAGGAAATCGGATTTCCCCGGTTTCCACTCTAGAAAAATTCAATTTACTGTATATTACACATTGCTTTTCACTAAGCAGCAGCTTCTCATTAGTCCTTTCAATACCAGCGGGCCTATAATGTCCCACCGGAAATAACATATCGTACTAAAATGCAATTTTTCTAAAAATGTTTCAACACGTTTATACAAGTTTAGTTGTCGGGAAAGGGAACCCAAAATGTGATCATTTTAAAAGTTTATTTCATAAATTTGTAAAGATCGGATCAGATGATAGGTCGGAGGCGTAGCCTTTGCAGCGGCCTCTCCTAAACTTTTGTTTTTTTTGTAACTAGTTTGTGTTTAGCTCCTTTAATTTTTTCCTTATTTTCCAGAAACTCTGAGGAGCTTCTCTTTTTTCTTTCAATATTGGACCCCCCCAAACAGTCTCCAATTAAAGCATCTACATTTTCAACATATGGTGGTTGAAGTTCAGCCACTTTCTTCCTTCCTTCTGTGCACTTCGGGCACAACAGAACAAAATGATGTAGGTTCTCCTCTTCTGCCCCACAAAATCATTGATGCGGGTCTATTATTGTAGACAGTTTCCTCTTTTATTTGCTTTTTCCAGTTCTTATAGATTCCTAAACTAGATTTGTTCTGTACCTCCTCCATCCATCTTGCTGAGTCCCAGTTTCTTGTCTTTGAGTTGCTCTTTAGTCATATTATGTATATCTTGGTAGTTGATGTTTACTTCGCTATTTTTTGGTTGTTTTTATCCATTTAGTGTTACTACTTTCTTGCATTGTTTTTAAAATGGTCTTCAACAGTTGGTTCTTTCCCCTTCTTATATTCATTATATATTGTATTCTTCCATCTATTATCCTCCTTTTCATTAGGGATGCCCCAATTTCTCCCCTTAGGTTGCAGTTTGCTGCGTATTTCAGTGCTCCTAGTATTTGCCTATAAACTCCATTCTCAATTCTTTGTATTTTTTCCATGTCTGTATCAGTAAGGTTTATTATATTTGTTCCATATAACACTGAGGGTACAGCAACATTTTTCCAATATGTTTTCGAGAATGAGAGTATACCTTTTGAGTATAGTTCTCACACTAGGTGGCGAAAAATAGCCGATGTTCATTTAACGGGATAACTTGCTAAATAATGGAAAATGTCGTCAGTTTCATATCTTGGTGGTAATAGCAAAGACAATATATTGAATACCAATAAATCTTATATTTTGTGGCTTCAAGAAAAAATGTAGCTACTCGTGAACGAAAGGGTTACGTCAAATGTCACGTGTACCTCTAATTCTATAACTGAAGTTCCTCCCAAGCAAGTTGGTACGAAATTACCAGAAGGTTTCCTCGAGACAAAAAAAACAGTTAAAACATTTATCTGAGTTTCCTTATGTAGTAAATTTGCAACAGTCTTCCATAATTTTGCTTCGAATAAATCCAAATTGATGATCTCAGATTATGAAATTACTGTTAAAATTTGAATAAAGGAATATTTTTTTTTGTAATATTTTGACAATAGTTTACTTAGTGTAACAATGATCAATAGTGGGATAAACTCTTTCCGACGCCTTTTATTTAACGCCATTACTGAAGCTAGTTCAAAAGTTCATCAATAAAAACGCCTTTCAATAAACTATTGTTAGATGTCCATGAAAAAGGGGGGACAAAATAATAATAATAACAATAAATAATTGTTTTAAAGTGTCTTAAAAACTTCCAACAATATTTTTCCATCAAAGAAAACTTTTGTTGAAAAAAATTAAACTACAATAAAAGATAAAAAAACAACAAAAAGACTTATTTAAAGAGAGTTCTAAAGTTTTTTCACAGTGGTTATCTATAGAATGGCAACATATTGACATTTATTCCCTCACCACCTTCTCTTTCACGTGTTTTCATCCCTAATCTCATCAAGATTAGACAGTTACGATTGGTTAGAGCCACGACTGGTTGCTGAAGAGATTCGACCTGTTATGACGTGCAATTATCGACTCTATTAATAAATAATTATTAATTTAGAAAATGTAATATTAATATGGGGAAAAATGAGAGTGCGTTTGCCCTTCCACACGCAGGAAAAATCATT